>CAJQZM010040476.1:0-31906 GCA_907164665.1 Colias nastes | reverse complement strand
TCCATATGTTTGACCTCTTGCATTCACTGATTGTAAAGTTTTTCTACAATTTTGTGATAAATTACTTGTAAATTGAAATAAATAGAGAATGTTTCAATGATATATGGCTTCATTTACCTTGAAACAGATTATTTTGTTATATGACAGATGAATATAGTTAATTATAATATATGAGTGTTGTTGTTGGCTATTAATGTAGGCCTTACCAATTATTACTGCTAAGCTTCTGTTGATGTAAATAAACAAAATAGAAATGGTTATATGTTGTTTTATTTTATCAGAGACTAGCTGTTCCCCGCGGTTTCACCCCCTGGCTCCACTCCTGTTGGTCTTAGCGTGATGATATATAGCCTATAGCCGCCTCAATAAATAGGCTATCTAACACCGAAAGAATTTTTCAAATCGGACCAGTAGTTCCTGCTTGATTTGCTTGATTGAAATCCAATGCACATTTTCTATTATTATTGTAGTTTAGCCTTGTTCTCGTGACATACTTTTCGATTCATGTATTGAGATTTTATTATTGTGAGAAACATAATTATGCGAAAAATTGAACTTGTAAAATATATATTTTACATTTACTATTCGGTTTAAAGCTAGATAATGCCAGTGGCTTGTTTTCATGTTGAAATTGTTTTTTTTGTCTACTGTTTGTGTAAATAAATAGATTTTAATTGATGTAAATGAACATAAACATATATATTTTTTATCATATGCAAATGCATATAACTCTCTAATTACGCCGTTAGTGCATATTTTAGCCTTTTTCCTCCAATCGTGCATATTTCGTTAAGTAGCGGGAGTTTTAATTGGTTGACAAACCTTTATTAGCCAATCAGAACGCTCAGCGAGTAAACAAACCCTATTTTAGCATGGTAAAATGGCAAAAAATTACGAAATGGGCTCCATTTAAGTAAATTTTGAGCCATTGAAAACAGGGCTAGATTACCCTTTTGGGGCTAAAAACTTAAAACACGGGTTGAATTCCAAAAAAGGCCTAGATTTACCCCGAAAAGGTGGCAACACTGGGCTCGCGGGTGAAAAACGTCTCAAATTTGCGCTCGAAAATTTGCTAAAAAAGCTTAATTGTATATTGCCACAAAAACTATACTTAATTTTAAGAAAACTTCGCTGTTTTTTGATTTTGTATTGTGCATATTTTAGGCATATCAGCCGTTTTTAGTGCATATTTCGGCCTTTTTTAGTGCATATTTGCATGCATATTTTGGCATTTTGTTAGTGCATATAATCCAATGTCTAACCATGACTTTCAAATACCCTTTTATGTACAGTCATATTATTCTGTTTAAAAAAATATAATTTTAATCCTGTAAACATAAATTGGGTTATATTTATTGTTTAGCAATATATACAAAGAAAAATAAAGTTTAACAAGCATATATAAATAATTTATTTGAATGTAATATACAATTTCATTCAAGTAGAACTTTATCCATAGTATCATATACTTTGTCTACCGTCTCTTCTGGGAGGGGATCTATAATTTCAAACTGAAGATCATATTGTTGATCTAGCCCCATATAGCTGTCGCTTACTATGTAGATTGTATAAATAATTCGTCCTGTAATAAAAAAGGTTGGTAAATTATAAACCAATATGGTTTTAACACAGATACGAAAGGTGACATGTTTAACAGGTGGTTCATTTTCAATTTTATAGTAATAATTATATTTATATTAATGGATAAGGTAGGTATTAACTTGTTGTCAGAATTCAATCTCTATCTAGGATACCTCTAAATTGCACTATATTTTTATTTACTTTAGGACTGGAATACATTTAAATTTATGGTGACGGATAAAGTAGGTATTAACTTATTAAGTTATTAGAGTTCTATCTCTATCTAGGATACCTCTAAATTACACTACATTTTTATTTACTTTATTAGGACCTATATTTTGTTGCACAGTGCACAGAAAGATCTTTCTCATTTGTCGCTTATGTGCCAAAAATATATAAGAAAAAAATTATTATTACCTGTTTTCGACGGGGTATAAAACGTAATCTGCGTATTCCCTCTAGCTGGTCCCCGTTTCAACGCATGCAATTCCCCATACTCTATGGTACCGAGGGTTATGAACCAGCCTTCGTTCTTTGAGCGCGGGAATCTTGGACATATCACGTTGTTCGCGTTGCCGCCGCGACGTTGCATTTCTAGTAGTATTGTGTATTCCTGGTGAAAAATTATATTATGAATAAATTAATTAGGGCGTTTTTTAATTGAGTAGTGCATGAGTTTTAGAAGAATAAACAAAAAAACAAACTTATAAATGAATTTCATGCAATACCGTAACGTCATGACGTAAGGCGACGATTTTAGTATCTTTGAATCTTGCCAAAGAAGTTTCATTTCTGACACGTGCTCGGCACACACGCTCTTTTTTTCAATAATAATACATACTATGTTCGGGATTTCGGGAAATGAAATTAACATAAAAAGATAGGTATTTAACTTTTCCATGACCTTCAGTAAGGTTAAAATACGATTATTATCGCAAAGATCATTCGGGTCGATAAAATTATATCTGTTACAGTGCTAATTAAGTTATTATTAGATAAGAAAATTTATGATATCAAATAGCATATGAATGCAAATAATTATCTAAAATAAAATATGTATTAAGGGCGATATCACTGTGTCACGAAAAAAAACTTACACCATCTATGCATCGTAAAATCGTATAACAAGACGTATAACATGGTAAAAAAACCTTTTTATAAAAGTTTAATTTGTATAAACAAACTTAGTTTTAAAAACTATAAGTTCCACCAACGATGGAACACACTGTATAAGCCCTGTATATTTATACGACCATTTACATAATATTATTCGACTACTAGCTGTCCGAAAAATGGATGTTGTCCGATATGCACACAAAATTTCACGAGAATCGGTCAAGCCGTTTCCAAGAGTTTAACTTCAAACACATAGACCCGAGAATTTTATATAATGATTATAAAAGATATAGTTTATATATTTTGCCTTTTATAATTATTCAACATACCTGATCAGCATGTAACGGCATCCATTGGTCCTTGCGTTGCGGCTGCTGTATACGCTTATCTTGTTCACAGTCACTGTCGAACCACACGCCTCGTATACTGAACTTTATGTCTAGCGTCGGAAGGTCGGTAATCACCTGATTATAATATGTATATTATTTTATTTTACACAATTTACATTTACATTGGCCTTTATAAAATTTAGTTATTAATATACAATTGCTGTTATTTTGAATAGTAGTAATGTATATGGAATGGTTAAGTTTTATATCTCTATTTTCATAAAATTGCTTGGAATATATATGAAAGTATTTTTTGATATGCCTATGTGATTATATCAACAAAATTATAAAGTCATTCTGAAATTCCAATTATTTCTCCTAATGAGGAAAATATCTGCTTGAGTATTGAATACACACATTCCAAACCTATAATAATAATATACAAACCTTATAAATCTGTTCAATTTGACCCTCCTCGAACTCCCGTCTCAAGTACTTAGCCAGTACTTCATAATTCCTCATACAAATGACCTTCAAACCGTTCAAAGTGTTGCAAGGTTTGTTCAAATCTTTCGTCATACTGGCAAACATGTATAAGTGTTGAGGTTCTATGTGAGGTAAAGTGGTCAAGGGTGAGTCGGCCGGCCATCGAGCCTGTACTATGGACTGCATGAGCATCTGGCAACACAGACAGACGGACAGCCAACCGTTTTCAGCGGATGTGTCTATCATTGCCTGGAAAGAATTAGGGATTATTTTAAAGGTAATATAATTTTATATCAATCAAAGTTGTCGTGTGAAAATGTGTACTTCTAATAATTCCGAAATGTTTGAAATAGTAAATCTATATAGCTAGAATACAATAATTTGAAGCCAGTAAATTTTTAAATATTTTTTCCATTTACTGAATGAGTTTTAGTCATTTTCAACCCAGTATATGTAATGCATTTGGTATTAGGATCTGTTATTAAAAGACACCTGTCTTTAAATAACAATTTTGATTAAAGTTCTTTTCGATACTTTAAAGTTTAAAATTCATATGATGTTATATTCATATTAACATAATAAGGCTTCAATACATAAAGCTTATTCTTACTTGTATAATTCTTATAGTTTGATCCAAAACCGACTTAGTATCAGTGAGATAGTCAGTGTTAGGTAGTTGCAACCTTGTTAGATGTGCTTGTAACAGTAAGAACGCTTTCACGTTAGACGAGTCAAGCGATAATGAGTCTACTGGCAGACGACATTGTTGCGATAATTCTCTAGAAAGAAAGATAATATTAAACATAAATATGTATTATGTATACAAAAATATTTATACATAAATATGTGGAAGAGTAGGTGAATTTATTCCATCTTTGTCTCATTTGCTATAAAGAATACGGATACAACAATATGAGGAAACTCATTCCTATGTATTCCTATACACATTATATGGGAAATTAGGATTACAAATTGTATTTATTTTGACAAAAATAATCATCTGTACTAGGATAAAACATTATCCTATCTAAATTTGATATCCAATCAAACTAGACTAGAAACCCTAAATTATACGGCTTATTTGCGTACATCAAATCCAGATGTAGTAAGTTTATTAAATTAAAGGAAAAATAGTACATTATTTTAAACACTATTTTTAAATTTATCTCTACAAACTTCTTTTTAAACATACCCATTCAATATATCTTCATTATGCCTAACAGGCAATGTAGCGTATTCCTCACAATCGGACAAAACGCGTAATAATGCGTCGAAATCGAGATCTCCGTGAAGGTTGGCCGTGAAGTGCGCCATTGTTTTGTGTGAAAGGTAATAATACGACGCAATACGACCCATCCATGTGCAATGTACTGTTCTTTCATCCTGAAAAATGTCGTCATAATATGTAAAATGGAGTAAAAATTTAATTATGAATAAAATCACATTATTTACATTTTTACTTTCCATAATTATTAGAATTTGAATTTGCATGCATGACAAGATAATTAGGACTAAAACTTGAACGAATGCTTTAACTTAAAACAATTGGAGGTAGTTGCATAAAAACATTTTTCTATACAACTACCTTCAATCCTCGATTTATTAATCTAAAAAGATACATTTTATTCCAAGAAATGTGATATTCTATGAAAGTATTGAATTTTTTTCTAACAAATAGAAATCGAATTAAAAATATTAATTAAGGAAACAAAAATACCTCTTCGATTTCAACACAGCTAGCATTAATCAGAGCATCTAACGAAGTTTGTACTAAATTAGACAAATAATAGTTAATGTCTTGAGGCTCTAAACTCTCCAGATTGTAGTACGTTGGGTTCTTCAGTAATCGCCGGAAGAAATACGTCCAAGTTAGGTAGTCTAGGATATCTTGCTTTGATTGTACAGTACCTTAAAGATAAATAAAAAATGTGTATTACAGAAACATGTTGAAATTTTTACGTGTATCCAAGTAGTGAAATTGATTTTTAATTATTTTAATATGATATTTGGAAATATGAATAAAAAACTTTTAAAATGAACTTATAAGACATAGCCGGAGACTTAAAAGCTTAAAAAATCTATCATCTTTGAGCTGAAAATTTATATTTGTTTATTTATTTACTAAAATCATCTGACTAGAATACTACTCGAACAATAAAAAACTTTCTTCATTCCTTAAAATCCAAAAGAAATATAACATACCAGCTACAATCTCAGCATTCAAATGGTCCGCTAACACTTGCAGTAAACTAGACTCGACCGGGAAAGGTTCGTAAAGGAATTTCTTGTAGAAATTCTTCTTTTGATCGTGAACCAGTACTACGGCTACTCCTTCGTTATCGTACTGAAATACATAAATAAATGGTTAACCACTTTAAGAACTCGAGTGGTTATGACCACGTTTGATAGAAATTGTTTGCCAACATTTTATAAAACAACTAGCAAACCGGGCGAACTCCGTTTCGCCACCATAGACACCTTTACTTTGCTATAATCCTCACGGAGCCCGAGACCTTTCCAACGAATGCAAAACCGTGGAAATCGGTTGGTGCGTTCTGGAGTTATAGCGTCAGGAAGGAAAACCCGACTTATTTTTATATAGTAGATTAATGCCCGGTTATCTTTAGCTTATCTAACAGTTAAATTGACAAATAATGTACGAAACATCAAAGAGGGACGAATAGGCTATTATTGGCACCCTAAATGTTGTAAACAAAATCGTGGTATCTTCAAAATCAGACAATTCTATTAAAATTCTACAAAACTTAAGAGGTCGCTGTTAAGTTTGATATTTATTGAATTAATTATTGCGAATACAACCTTGACTTTTTACAGTTTAAATAATAATAATACTCTACCTGAGGTCTCCCAGCTCTGCCCATCATTTGCAGCACATCAGTTATGGGCATATCGACATATCTCTTTTGCTTTCCGTCGAAATATTCCGTGCCTTTAATGACTACGAGATGCGCGGGGAAGTTCACACCCCAAGCCAGTGTTGCCGTGCAAATTAGAACCTTAGGATAAAAGAATAAGGATGATACTTGAATGAGTTCGAATTATATTCAAAAGGACACAAAGGTTTTAACAATTATATTACTTTGTATTCAATAAGTGTATAAAATAAGTTAAAGTTATTAATTCTAGTTTTGGAAGTAAATATGTATCGTCTAATTACATAATTTACAATGATATTACATATAATATAACAACGATTATTTTTAAATTTATTTTGACCATTGGAAGAAGAAAGAAGCCTACTTCTCCTACTCTGCTCAAAATATACTACAATATTACCTGTATTTTCTGATTAATAAACAATTCCTCAACAGTAGTTCGATCTTTTTCGTGTAGACCGGCGTGATGTATGCCAATACCGAAGGCAAGAGTTAATTTGAGGTTAGATTCTCGAATGTTCGATAGAATTAATTCCATTTCCATTTCTTGCATGTGCAACCATTGTTTTGGGTTGTCCTCTGCTGCTAGGTATGCTATTAGATCTAGTGCTGTTAACCTGGATAATAAAAAAAAATTGTATATGTGAATGATATAAAAAAATAAATAATAATAACACGTCACTGTATACTTTGTTCTACATAAAGCATCAATCTGCATTTACCAACACAAGTTAAAACCGATTTGTTACAAAGTCATATTTGTGGCAATAGTCTACCTCCCAAACTCAAGGTAGAAAAAATATGACATCAATAGAGATTTTTATATCTTTTTGCAATATTTTATTTGCTGATTCGAAAAAAAAAAATATTTATCCATCAATTTCTGAAATCAGCAAGTTTAATACCACTTACCTAGTCTGTCTTCGACTGGACACAAAAACGAGTGCGGGCGCAGCGGGCGAATGCGTGCGTATCGCTTGGAATGTCGGCTTGTTCATGGATAACATTCGTGGGCAATAGTGCCTGCCTGGGTGACCCGATATATGCACCTAATGGTTATAATATAACAGATTAATATAATTAAACACTAATAATTAACACGTAGAGGTTATTTTACATTTACTATGGGGGAATAACAGAAATAGTGATAGCTAAGCACGGTATCGCTTAGCCTTTGCATAACTGCCTAATTGATTTAGTCAGTTGATAAAAAATCACAGCCCGTCACCGACAATTAATAAAGTGAGGGTAATTGCGTCATGTCTAAGGGACAATCTGTACGAACACACCACGATTCGAAGCGAGGTGCATTTTATATGATTCAACAACAGTTGTTGACAGGAAAAAGTGACAACTATATTGAATATTATCATTGAAAATGTAATCTTGCGCATCACATTCTATAAACACTTTGAACTTACCTCCAAAGGTACAGGTCGTACAGAAGGTCTAAAGTTATATAGACCCATTTCTCCTATATTAAGCCAATTAGCAAGATCCTTGGCGTTAGCTAGAGCAGTCGATAGACCAATTATACGCAAACGTCTTGATGTGTGAGATTCTATGAAATTTGTTCTGCAAATAATAACATGAATAAAATTTTCATTTGTTTTATGGACCAATAATAATAATTTGAAACCGATTTGGAAAATAAAAAACTGGATAGCACATTATGAACATGTCACTGTTAAATATTAATAACGCAGAATGTTTAATTACAATATTGTTAATATATTACCTATTCAGACACTTTATAAAAAAAAATAATAAAATATACATAAATTTTTGGTGATCAAAATATTCCTGACAATTCTTTCGAATCTATACTATATTCAAATGACTGATGTAAAGACAATTCTCGTCAAGTCTTCATAATTTTTAAGAGGGTACAAATAAAAGTAGTCTCTATTACAATACACATAAAGACCAATTCACCTCGACACAATAACTTCCAGCACCGGTCCTCTATCTTCACCTAGCAGATGAATCTCATCAATAACGATCAAAGCAACGTCCTGCACGTAGTTTCTAGTTTGCCACGAACGACTTATACCGTCCCATTTCTCTGGAGTTGTTACTATCACTTGCGAGTTCTTTATAGCTCGAATGTCGGGAGACACGTCACCTGTTTTTATAGACGAATTAAATGCTTATCATATTTAAATTGTAACGAAGTTTGCTTGCTACTTTATTGTACAGTAGGAAATTAAGACTTTATTCTTTATTACTGGCTTGAAGCTTGATAAATTTAAAGAAAAAGCTTAGTAATTTTATTTTAGTTGTGAATAAAGAATAATTAAATTACAAAACAGTTGTTACAAGTATAATTTGTCGCTAAGACATCATTACTAATAGTAAATTAAATAAAAAACTTACCTGTTAATTCAACAACATTCTTCCCAAGGCGCTCTTGAAGTCGAACCTTCCAATCCTTTATTCGTTCTTTGACGAGCGCCTTCAATGGAGCGATGTATACAACCTGAAAAAATAATAATTTTGTGAAATATTCAGCACCTAAATTAAAGTGAAACTTCCATCTACGATTAATAATTTATTATTAAGATAAATTCTCGTGTGACAGTTTTCTCTATTAGTCAATTTTAAAAATTTTCTATTAGGTTACAAGAAATATTATGTGCAATTATTAGCAAATTTTTTGTCGGCCTAACAAAAAATATAATTTATACCTATTTGAAAAAAAATTAAGTCCAGACACAGTGCAGATCTTTAGGATTAAATTTTGCATATCCTTCACTTACCAGCCATAGTCATTTTTTTAAATATTTATATAAATAAATATTATAAATTCTACTCACTTTACACCCAGGATACTGATTGAACACCCTAAACATGGCCACTTCAGCGACTATCGTCTTTCCCGACCCAGTAGGTGCTCCCAATAGTACATTATTATCCGTATGGTACAAACAGTGGAAAATCTGCGTTTGTATCGGATTGAAGTGCGTGAAATTGTATAGCATTTCGTATGACGGGTTGTTGAGAGCTGTGACTGGTAAAGGTTGAAGTTCTAGGAGATCTGAAATATGGAATAATTAAACTTTTCTTAACACTCATGGACTTATTTAAAATACAAACAACTAGCTAAAACATACGTAAGAAACTGGACAATCGCCTGAAAGGTCGTCAAAAAAAAAGTATAGCATTGTATCAAACATTAATTGAAATGTACACCTTATTTCGAGACAGTAATGTTCAAAGTCTATTGAATCGTTTTTTAGTAAACTCTGCCTAATAAACGCGTAGGCAGAGTTTTATTTCGGACAATTTTTGAGCATGATTGTGAGTTTTTTTTTAACATCAAGCACTTGATACACATAAACATTGTAAAATGCTAGTCAATAATAAACCAATGTAGATTTTTTAACATACCTGTGTGTGGTGGATGTGTTTCTGGTAGAATTAAATGTTGGAAGGTAAGTGGTAAAACACTTTCCGATCCTAGCCATCTGGAATTAAAAATATTTCAATTTATCGAAACGCATGTTAGATTATGTAGGATAAAGTTAATTGAAGTTAGAACACTACAGTACTAAGCATTATGAACCCTAACAGAGTGTAGAGTGTTAATTATATAGAGTTAAATAAATATTTAATACTAGCTGTGCCGCGCGGTTTCACCCGCATTACTCCGCTCCTGTTGGTCTTAGCATGATGATATATAGCCTATATTACTCGTGGATAATGTAGCTTTCGAATGGTGAAAGAATTTTTAAAATCGGTCCAGTAGTTTATGAGCCTATTCATTACAATCAAACAAACAAAGTTTTCCTCTTTATAATATTAGTGTAGATTTACCGTTCCGAAGTAGCCCGAATGTAGTATTGTGGCGGTAGAGGTTCAGATATTGGTATCGTGATAACTAATTCTTGAGGTTCATTTGTGATGACCTGAAAATAGATTGTCGATTATTGAAAGAATCGTAAAGATAAATATTTATTTAGCCTTATCATAACAATTTTTTTAGATTATGTACAATATTGAAAATTACAATAATATTAAGTACCTGTTTTTTAGTGATAAGGAAATATTCATGATAATACATAATGTCCGTCTCTGGATCTTCAACCCATATCCAAAAGGCTTCGGGGGCTTTCCCATGATATTTATCGTTCCACCTGTAGAAGTGATAGATATTAACATCTTAGACGAAGCAAAGTCCGTGTAAAGTGTAAACGCAAAGTGTAGTTTATAAAATTAAAGTTCATACTAGATTTAAAATAAGTTAAACAGTTTTATGGCCCTGATTTTTTAATTTGAAAATGAACGTGGCTCTGAATCTATAGGTCAAATTATGATGTACTTTTTCAAATACACGTTTCATTTTAGTTAAAACATTCTATAAAGATAAAAATAAATCGGCAAATGTGTTGCTAAACGTAAAAATCGAGATCGACGCGACCGATTAAGCATTTTTTTACCGTTTTGTTAAGGCATGAGGCAGGTTCATATATAGAAAGAAGACGAAAACGAGATAATAGGGCAAAACGTTGTCTTCTGGGGTAGTTAGTTCAAATATATTTACGAACATAAGATAAAATAATACATTTCAAGTCAAACTTACTTAAAGTTAGGTGTAATGGTGAGTCGTATTCTCAAAACCGTTCGTGTTATGGGATGAAGGCTGGCTTCCATTTCCAGTAGTGGAAACTCATCAGCGCACTTCTTTAAGTGGCGAGCCGCTTTGGGATTTCGGAGGAGATCACCTGGAAATTTAAAAATATCTTGTAGAAATTTTATTTTTATATCACAGGATACATGTGTATTACATAATTAAAACATCTCTTATTTTTCAAAGCACACTCCCTTTGTGACTAAAATATGAGTTGTAGTTCGTTATTACGACAAAAACTTGGTCAGCTAATATCAATTTCATTAATTTATTCATTTAGTTTGCCTGAGAGCGCAAGTGCTATAGAAGAAAGGTAATTAAAATGTAGGTGAAAAAGTTTATTATTCAAGTATCATTCAATCCACATTATAATACAAAAAAAACATAGTAAGAAGAATATTTGTTAAGTTTATACACTTATCATGCAACAAAATGTAACCATTTAAACACGCTACTAATTAAAATATAAGAAGCAATCCATACCAACTTCCTTCCAATCCATATCCCTTATTTGATCAGGTTTCAACATAGGATACTCAATATGTCTCAGCACTTCCATGGGGAAACAATTAAACTGTCTCATATCACTGTAGAAGTCCCACTGTTGTAGTTCTAACATTTTTGCCATCTTCAAGTACAGGCCGGCCATGTATGCGTTGTTCTTTCGCAGGGTTATTTCGAAAAGCGCGCGAATTATACGTACTGCGTTCTAGGATATTAAAAATATATTTTTCATTATATATATAAAATAAATATGTTTAAAATAAATATTGCGTGATGATTTGCTTTTCATTCAAATGTTCACATAGCCTGTCTCAATTCCAAGGTATATAATATACATTATACAAAATGAAACAAAAACAATCAATAAGAAAGAGACAGGCAGAAAAATTTGGTGATACGGACATAAGTTTTTAATATGAAAAATAATAACAATAAGTGTTCGCCAAGTTTATTCTTACTCTGAATATGTATTTAGATGTCAATATTTAAATATATCTACTAAATTATTGACAACATTGTAATGAAAAATATAACTTTAAAATACACCATATAAATAATTTTTTGAAATAAAAAGCAAGTTATAATATACCTGGCTAATATAATTCAAATCGGACTGCAAAGAGGATTGGTTAACACGCCCCCTAGATAGATACGTCTGTAATAAAATATTGATCTTCCAATGTATGTCCTCTGGTGCGTCTTCGATACGCAACTCGCAATATTGGTCTTTTAAACTCCAAAGTTCTGTTAACTCTTCTTTGCGGACCTGAAAAAAAATTTTTATTTTAGATTTCTATTTTGCTTTAGGGTAAGACAGAGGACTGACCATTTATTTGTTAGGAAAGAAAATCAATCTTTCAAATCAAATCAAATCAAATCTGTGATTTTTTTTCGAGTAACAGTATTTACATACTGTATGTACGATGGCAATTTGAAAGTTCTTAAATCCAAAGAATGTGGCGCAAATAATTCGCCAGTTTTCATAATTTTACCCAGCAACATTCTCTAATTAAAAAAAAATGTAAAATCGTAAAAATAAATTGGAAATCAGTAGGAAATGAGTAATATTTCAATAAATTGATCTTTCCAACTAACTTTTTTTTAAATATATAGGTATAAATATAAGCAAAAATGTCGTTAAATAACTCACTTTAAGCTGCTGGAAGTCAGAACACCTGGTCAACATTTCCAGCACATAGCCTTGCGTCATAGACTTGCGAACCATAGAGTTGAACACCTCCATCGTTTCGCACGTAATATAGTAGTGACTCGCCGTTCTTCCTAGATCTGTGGATTTATACGTAACAATAAACTTTTGAAGTAAGCAGTAAGTTGTATTCACATAAATAATAATTATTTATGTTAATACGACATTTGCAGGTTGTTAGTGTGCAAGGCTTTGTGGTTAGCTTAAATGTATCTTAAATGTATTGATTTTATTGTTCACGGGTACCATATAAGTCAATTGAATTAATATTTTAATCGTGCCTCAATCGAACAAATATCTGAGTAAAATAAATCAATTAAAGAGTACAAGTTAGAAAAGTTTTGTTGTGTGCTCTCCATAACGCAATTTTTTTAAACTGTACGTAAATTTTTCATATTAATAATTTTCCCAAATTTATGCGATACTTTTTGCACTTTGAACTTTACATTTGCACATGGATTAAATAGTGTAACGATATATAATTCCCTAAATTTGTATTTACATACTTATTATTTAAATAAAACATATTTTGAACAGCATGACTCATGTGCACACATACCTGTAATATTAAGATCCCCGGTTCGCTCATTGTACCTCAGCATGTGCGTTTTGTCCAACAACATGGCCGCACTTGTTATAAGCTCGCGGCGTTTCGTTTCCAACATCGGATCTTCTTGTACGTCGCTGTATGTTAAACCGTATACCTATAAGAGGTTTAATAAAAAAAAAAACATGTTGTGGTGGTTATGTTTTTACAGGGATAATAAGCTTCTTACACGTAAGTGACGAGAACATCTGTATAACATATTCTCTTAATAGTTTTAAAGTAGCAAAGGTCACTATTGTGAAATGCAATGGAGATAAATAGGTTTATTTTATCGATAAGTCTTACCTGTGGGTTAATTCTCATTCGCACGAACAAATAGGTATAACTGAGCCATTCTACTGCTTCGTCGATATTTGTTACTGTGCCTAGCGCAACCTATAATATTTATAGAAAGTTATTACAAACATAATAAATATTAGTTCATATGAAAAATGATTATTTTCCAAAATCTAATACTACCACTAGGTGTGTGCTTTTGTAAATTTGGTGAAAACCAGAGAGCAAAAGAAACTTATTTCACATACTTTTTATTTGTTTTTCCTTGGGTCTAAAAAATACATGTCAGGTATCGAAAGTTGATTTATATTGAGGTGTATTCAAAAGTTATAGATGATAACTTGACCATTGTACAATATATTTTAGTACATAATCTTTATGACATAAAGAAATACAAGACACAAACCCACCTCAGCATTCAAATTATCAGCCAATAAATTAATAAAGTTGCTCTCAATCGGGAACTGATTGGTCATAGATTTCAAATAATGCGTCAATTTATCGTGCGTTGTGATAATAATCCCCGTTCCCGAAGTGTCGAATTGTGGTCGACCCGCTCTACCGAATATTTGTAACACGTCCAATATACTGAGGTCCACGAATGTACCGTGACTTTGGTCGTATATTTCTGTACCCTGAAAAGGAGTAGATTTTTAAGCTATTGCATAGCTCCTATCGCGGGCGTTGAGCGCGGGGACCGAATCGAGAAATTCCGTAACGAAAAAACCTCACGCTCCCCACTCCGACGGGCGCGGAGGTGTGGCTTGAAGGCATAGCATGCAATAGCTTTACCGCGGCAGTCCCCGAGTGACACACGTCGTTTTTTATTAAGGAGTAACTGGCAGAGTTGTCTTGGCGCGAAACATGGCATATGCTTTCAAATGTGAAGTATGTGGCGAATCTAAATTTTTGTGTGTAGAAGATTTAGAGTTCTTTATCATGAATTAATTTAATGCACATAAAGGATGAATGAGATAGGACGTTAGGCAAAGAGAGTTTATATTATTTTTGTATTCATGTCATAAACAATTTTTTAGTTAAAAATAAATGTTATTAATTATTATAAAATGTGTTCTGTGTACACTTACTCTTATAACAACGGCATGAGCTGGCAAGTTGACTCCCCAAGCAAGAGTAGATGTACAAACTAGGACCTTTATATACCCGTCGGAGAAATATTTTTCCACCATATTCCTAAAGAAGGAAAAATAAAGTTGTTGAGGGGGTAATGACAAAAAAACTAAGGTAAGTTAAAAATATTACACTATTAAGTCACGAAATATTAAGCACATCTCAATATAAGTACCAAAGAATTACAATTATGTACATTACGTTTTATGAAAACTAATTAAAACAATTCACTGATTAATTATTATCAAACGCACTAAGTTAAGATTGTATATGATGGGATTTTTTTGTTTTAAACTATAATTAAATAAATAACTCTTTACCTATCACTTCTCAACATGCCAGCGTGATGGCACGCAAACCCACACGCAAATAACTCTGCGAGTTGCTTGTTAGGACTGCTGCCGATTGATTTTTTTGCTTTCAGGAATCCTTGAATGATAAAAAATTAGGAATTACTTATAATATATGTAACAGAAATGAAAGACTTATTTTAGTGATAAACTTTCATATAGTCATGTCTATGTTGTACAATATAGAAGACATCTAAAAATACACTAATAATAAAATTAATTCTATTATAATTTTAATTTATTAAGGAATAATAAAACTGTGAATCATAGTAATCTAATTCATCGCGTTGCGTGCGTGTGGAACACCATCACTTGGTGGTCGTTTTGCACTAGATTCACCACTTTTTTAGCAGACTTTTTTATCTGTGGTATTTTTAAGATACCAAAAAATGTAAAAAAACACTTACCACCCGAGTCCTCCGGCTCAAAGTACTTCAAGTGACCCTTTTTTTGCGCCAACTCTTTGAGAACCATAGCGGTTTGGTGCGTCGCGTTACGCGCGTGAACAAACACCATCACTTGGTGGCCCTTTTGCACCATGTCTATCGCTTTGTCGTAGCATATTTCGTTCATTTGTTGTATCTGTTTTGGAGATTGCATTATTTTATAGCGTACTAGCTGTGATAGGCTTAATTTTCATTAAATCTATACTAATATTATAAAGAGGAAAGGTTTGTAATTATGTATGTATGTATGTATGGTTTTCACGCATAAACTACTGTACCGATTTCAAAAATTCTTTCACCATTAGAAAGCTGCATCTTCACTGAGCAACATAGGCTAGGTTTTATCCCGGAAATCCCACGGGAACGGGAACTATTCGGGTTTTACTTTGAAAACGCGGGCGAGGCCGCAGGCGGAAAGCTAGTTGTCTATAAAATGGTGCGCACATTGAGGAGATTACGTGGATTAAACCAAACGAATGATTTTTGAAATAGTTGCGGAACCGAGGCTAAACGAATTTTTTAATGCTACAAAAGTGTTGATAATAATTTTCAAAATGCTTAGAATGATTTTGAAGCATTTGCATGAAAAATATTATTGTGTTTTAATTTTTTTGTTTTTTCTAATCATTTCAATGAACATTATGATGAACATTTATTAAACAGATAATTTTAAGGTTAATCCTTTATTGTAAAAAAACAAATACCTGTCTTAAATGAGATCCTCCACCGCTCCCAATATCTTTGACTCCAATAAACTGCTGTTCCAATGGTACAGGTCGGAAGCGGGAGTCGAAGAAAAATAGACCAATGTTCGGATTCACTCGCAAGAATCTGAAAAGTGATTATAAGTAAAGTAATAACGTATACATCAAAAATGTTTTAAGTGAAAATTTCAAGCTCGCGTCATGGCAATACCGTCACGTCATGGAGTAAGGCGACGATTTTGGTATCTTTGAATCTTGCCAAAAAGTTTCACTGCACACACGCTCTATTTTTATTAAATTTAGTTCGCATTTTTTATATTTTGGCAACAGAACAAAATAGCGATTGAACAACATGGTGAATTTACAATTAAATATGTAATTTAAACCCTCAAAAAAAATTCTACCATTCCTTTAATTTGCACATCGTGTTGCCATTAATTTACATCATCAACATCCCATACCATATTTACCTTACCTTACGTAAAATATATTACCATATTTACCTAGCAACATCCAAATAATTAGGCAGTGTGGCGGACAGACCGACAATCCGTATCATATTCTGCGTGGATTCGACTTGTCGTAACGTTCTAGCGACTATCGCTTCCACTATCGGCCCTCTATCGCCGTGCAAGAGATGTACTTCGTCTATGATTAGTAGCTTCACTATGGACGCTAGTTCCGTGTCCGCTGTAAATTTGAAATATTCAGAGTTATTTAAAAGTTATTTTCATGAAGAGAAGAAAACCCTATAGGTTATGTTCCTGCTATTCAATTTTTATTTTCGCGGAAAGGAATCTGGTTTTCTGAGGTATCGTAATGATAGGTGTTACTTTCGCAATTTAATTTAATAGGAATGGACAATTGCAAGTTGCACGATGATGGCCTGTATATTATAGCAAAATTAATAAAATTGATAAGGAATGACATTACTTTGACACTTTGTTATTAAGTGTAAATGCAGTACACTTAGAGCGTATACGCACTATGCGGGTAGCCGCATTGCGGGTAGCCGTCCGGCTGACCGCAAGCACAATTATGTACGTAATATTCATTTCTATGCGCACTGTGCGGTCTGCGGTAGCCGCATCGCAGTGCGCATAGAAATGAATATTACGTACATAATTGTGCTTGCGGTCAGCCGGACGGCTACCCGCAATGCGGCTACCCGCATAGTGCGTATACGCTCTTACACTTAACACTAAAGTGTAAATGCGGTCTATCACTTCAATAATATATTAAAAATCCGTTCCTACAAGTCGAAGTTCACCTTCAAGATAAAGATTACCGAAGGAAAAGGACTGCAATGTCTATTTATGTATAAGAAATAATAAAATACAAAATTCTTAGACAAATTAAAATTATAAGACAAGTAAGTATAACAATATAAGAATTCTACTCACTCGCTCCCTTCCTAGTAACAACATCCCACTTCTCCGGCGTAGTAACAATCATTTGTGTCTGTTGCACCTCAGTTTTGGTCAGTTTCATATCACCAGTCAATTCCCGTACGGATATACCGAGCCCTTGCAAGCGTTTGCCAAAACTTGCTGTCATTTCTGAGGCTAGAGCCTTCATGGGCGCTATGTAGATTATCTGAATGAAGAGATTTATAAAAATAATTTATGAACAGGAAAAAATGGCTGTAAACACGCTTTAGTCTAGATTTCGATTATTTTGTCTCTTATCTTACGACAGGACACGGGAAAATGATAATACTCCGGTAAGATTCTGGTCAGTATATAAAAGAAAATATTGTCGTTTTTGATAAATAAAAATTGTTTTGCTTATCTTCAAAAACTACAACTATACTACGTAATATATATCACATAAAAATAAATGTCACTATATATATCAATTACACTAAAATTATGTATTTCTTTTATCTTAATATAGTCTATTATTCTTATATAGATATTATATAAATATAACATACCTTAAACTTGTTCTTCATAATAACATTATTCTCAATATGTTGTTTTATTTGATGTACCACAGTGAGTAGAGCGATGTTAGTTTTCCCCGCTCCGGTCGGAGCGCAAATTAACAAGTTCTCATTTGTATTATATGCTGTATTGAATACCACTGATTGGATTCTGTTTAGTTCTTTTATATTCTCGAATGCCATTTGACCGATCTGAAAAAGATTTTAATAAGTCGAATAGAAACCAAATTGAAGGAATACATACAAATTAAGGTATTATTATCAGTTTTTTTAAAAAACCAGGTAGAAACAACAGATGTTTATATTGATTTTTACCAGTACCTACAATCGTATTTTTGTTCGAATAGCGGATTCTATACAAGGAGAAAAATAGTATAATTTTTCTGTTAACAATTGAAAAAAAAATCTAATCTAATACACACCACACTAAATCCTACTAATATTATAAATGTGAAAGTTTGTGAGGATGGATGTATGTGTAAGTGTTTGTTTTTCTTTCACGCAAATACTACTGAACGGATTACAATGAAATTTAGCACAAATATAGAGGGTAACTTGAATTAACACATAGGATATTTTTTATCCCGGAAATCCCACGGGAACGGGAACTATGCGTATGTGGGTTTTTCTTTGAAAACGCGGGAGGAAAGCTAGTATTATTATATTTTCATTAGCACTATATTCAATATCCTAATGCTTCTTTCACTTACTTCATCCATAGCAGATATGGGAACACGTTTGTTACCAATTTCCAAAGGCGCAGGTTCATTTTTCGGAATTATGACCTCTTCATATTCTTTGTAATCTTTACGCACTGCGTTTTCGGGAAGTATCAATTTCATTCCCGATACGAAACCTTTATAAAGAAAAAACGAAATTACATATCTACATTTTTCCAAAAAAAAAAGAACAAGACAATAGGTATGACATGATTATTTTGAAATCCTCTTCCATAATGTGTGTATACTTTTACTATACAGGAAAAACCCTAAATTTCGGTAATATACTTAAATTTAACGAAGATAAAAGCCATTTTTCAAAAAATATTTATTAACTGTGCCAAAACAGCTCGCAGGTGTCATGGCGTAGGCGTGACGTCACTCTATAGTAAATACGTAATTATCTGTACGCATAGCGAAGAAAATGAAAAAAAATAATTTGGAAAATCCAAAAGTGCACGACTCATAATGCTCATTTAATTATGAAATATAAAAAAAAAAAAAAAAATATATATAGATATACAGTCTTGTAGTTTTCGTTTTTTATTACTTGCAATTAAACGACACTGAATTAATTAATCATTCGCATTCAGTGACCTACAATCGTCGATTAGAATATTTAAAAAAAAAATTTAACTCAAATGATGGATTTTTTCACAAGTTATAGTGTTTTCAGGTTTCACACATGACGGACAGGAAAATTTTTTGACCTATTTCGGTGTTTTTTTCCAATTCTATTGAAGTAAATCAATTTTTAAAAAGTATGGGATTAATCTCCATTAAATTATCTCGACAATAGTATGCAAAATAATATCTTGATTCCGTGAACTAACAAGGCTATAATAATAAGAATAGCTGCAAAAATGAGGCGAAAAAAATTTTTCGATCGTAAAGCACTCTCTGATGCTTCGCATCGTCGTGCAATATTTAATTAATATGTGTTATAGAAACGAATTTCAAAGTTTATAAGTGGTGTGCAGTATTGCAGTGTGAATCCACATAAAAATAATGCCCAAAAAAGTGTTAGTAATTGTTTCAAGCGAGAAAATAATAAGAAATGATTGTATAAAGTTGGCGCGGAGAAACCCGAACCACGTTAATCTTAATGTTTTTAATATTTCTAAGTCACTATTTTTAATTTATTTATTATAAATTTTCCCTTAAAAACACTAATTCGATCATTTATGGATACTGTCGTCATGCCTATTCGATCATTTTGTGAAAAAATAAATATTTGCCATAGTGCAACCCAACGTAAGAATTAAATAAATGATTAAATTCGCTTTCCATTAATATCTTGTTAAATACACTCACCAGCAGAATTCTTAGCATTTATAGAGGAATCATATACATTAGGATATTGCACTTTAGTTTGAAAATACGATATTTTCTGCAGCACTGGATCTATGTTATTCGCAGACCTCGATGTAGAAAATGGTACAACTGGTTTGGTCAGCTCTGCTAATCTGTAAAATGTAATGTTATTAAGTTTTGTATGGAAATTTATGGTTTGCAGCTTATACAGATATAGAAAAACATATTCAGTGTTCTGTGTAGTTGAACAGACAGTTAATGTATGAAAATGTATGTTAAAAGTGTCCAATAGGGAATCATAGTTCAGCAAGTAATGGAACGGTTCCTAATTTTTTTAGCACTAAACTTCTGTATACAGACACAAGACAATATTTGTTTTACTTAATCCAATGGGTCTATTAAAACCCTAAATTATTGTTTCCAAAGTTTTAAATTTTAAATGTTGTATAAGTTATACAGACAGAAGAATATTTTGGTAAACAATAATATTAACATTTCTCTTTTGGAAAAAATATAGTTTAGTCTTAATATTGCCTTACCTCTTAGCTCTCAAGTGAGCAATATTAATTTCCTGTTCCTCATCATCATCTTCAACTTTCTTAGCACTCCTTGCTTTCTTCTCTTCTTTCCTAACTAATTTTGCCAACAGTTTCTCTTGCTCTGACTGCACTGATACTTGACATAAATATTGCGGCATTTTGTTTTCGGGAAGAAGCGCGGCGACTGTAATATAGAATTATATTTTTTGAGGGTAGTTGAAAACATTGTATTTTCTAACCTTCATTAAATTGATACCAAATGATATGTAATTTGAAATATGAATATAAAGAGTATTGCAAATCTATGCTATACAATTATCAGACTAAAACTATACAAAAAATTAATTAAAATATCAAAATTACTATTCATAAACACTTGCTTACATGGTCATTTTTTTGAGCTGACATTAAAGTAAATAAATCAATAAGACACTTTTCCCTAATTGAATACCAAATTTATTTATTTTTCAAGACAACTTACTTTCAGCAATACTAGGCTGTTGCGGTGGAGCTCTCAAGCTATCAGTTATATCCTGTCTGTGTTCTAGTACTTCTTGAATAAACTCAAACTTATCAAAACCCAACAGCTCAAAGAGATCATTCTGCATTTCGTCATTTGTTCTCGGTGAGTTGAGGAATGTTATAATGGACTGTAAGATGTCCGCACTGGACATACCAGAGGAGTTTTCATATAATTCACCAACTTTTGTTTCTAGCCAGGCTTTTCCAAACTGCAATGTTTTATGAATATATTCATTATTTAATACACACTGCCATTTATTAAGTGACTTTGAAATATCATTAAACATTTCACGAATACATAGAAATGTACATTTATATTTATAACAAGACGCTTACTTGCAAAAAAGTAACAACAACTTAACTGAGAATCAGTATTTTTGGTGTAAAATCATTAAAAATGAACTTACAAATATGTCTTTATAAATAGAAATAGGTAAACGACTTCAAATATATAGTGATTGATAGGTAAATAAATAGAAATATAATGTAAGATAATGGTGATTACTTTGGGTTCATTTCGTGGTGCAGCCGGTACCACATTATTATTTCTATTATCCACTGCATATTTCATAGAGAAATCCTTAACAAATGAACTATCAGTGGCTGGTTTATTTGTCAATTTTGGTAGATTCTTCTTAACTGGTTTATAGGGAATGTAGTTGCATTGAATATGTTCGCCCCATAGCTTTAGATATTTCTCTTCCTCTTTATTTTCCTTTCTTATGTATTCCTTGGTGTCTTCATTGAGGTTATTTGATATTTTTGTAACAATCTGAAAATTGGACAATCTTTTATAATTGAAATGAATCACAAAATGTGTTGGTAAGCACATAACTCGAGAACGGCTGAAATGATTTCATTAATTATTTTTTTATAATATTCCTTGAAGTTCAAGGTGGTTCTTATGGAGAGAAAAAAATGTAAACAAGTATCCTGGGGCGAAGATGGGGCAGTTTATAATATAATTAAAATGTAATAATTACTTTGAACTTTTTTGCCAGGAACATTTATTTTATATAATTTTTGGTTTGTGACAGATGTTTAATTACTTGGTGTATTTGCAAATGGTCATTAAAGATGTGATTAGTTTGTATTTGTTGTACATGGACAGAAATAATGAACCCAAATCATAGAATAGTATAACATTAACAGTATTACCACTACATTTTTATTCTTTAAATTGTAATTGATATATACCTCACAAATCTTATTAGCCGTAGATGATTGAACACTCCCAAAAGTCTGTCTAAGTTGGGACAGATGTTTCAACATAACCATATCCTGGTCTAGGAATATTCTCAATGTCATAACAGCTGCATCTTCTATAATTTCGTCACTGGCGTCCCCAGTCAACTGTTTACATGCTTCTTTAAGTTTTTTGAGCAAATCTAGTGTTTCCTCCGCTACTAACTCATTTTGTTTTATGTAATTGTAAATATCAGAGAAGGATTTGAATCTGGAATTATAAAATGGATTAAAAAAAGAATGCAAAAATTAATAATGTAAAGAAGACAAATGATTATCAAATTTGGTAATCAATGCAGGTTTACAGTTTATATTAAAGTATGTGTTAAATGTATGGTAACTAGTAGGTAAACTATTAATTATAATGGAATTATATTCTTACCTTTGAACATTTCTGGTTATGGTGTGGATATACTGTGAATCCACAGGTGGCTTCAGACATCTTGGCTTATCCAGCTGCGTATGGGCTCTGAGAGCTCTGGTTATCCGAGGAAGTTCCCTCATAGTACACTTCTTGTTTATCGTATCCTAGAATTTGTTTATCAAAGAATTTTTCTTCATATTACTTTCATACAAATAGTGCAATAAGAGTGGATACTTAAATTAGTACGAATTTTCAAGTGATAATAATAGGTAAAGATAGTACAATTATTAATACGTAAATATACAACGTAAATTAAATTAAAATTATAAACGAAAATATGTACCTACTGTGCCAGATTTATAAATAAAAAAAAACTGTTAGTTATAAAATATGTTGTAGTTACTAGGTATATTCATTTCCAATAAATCCTACATCTATACAATGCAAATATTACGAAAAATAAATAGGTAAATTAAGTGCCGAGTGCGAGTGGCAGCAAATTCAATGACCAATGTTGATAAAATTAGTGTCAGTGTCAACTGTCAAGTGACATTTGACAACTGTCTTGCAACATGTGCATATACGTTCAGTAATTACACATTTTTACTTTTGAAAATATATTTTAACTATGATCAATTTCGTTTAGTAAATCAATTATACTTTCCGTATTTTACTTACTTTCCCTCTAGCCTCTAGGGCTTATTGAAAATGTCCACTGTGTATAATTTTTATAGCATTCAATCAACATTCAATAAAACTATACCTACAGTTAAATATGCAAACTCCACGCAAACTCCGTATTTTTCAGTATTTTTTTACTCCACTCACACACATCCATCCAAACATTCATCACACACCACCTAAGCACACCACTTTATGCTGACTTTAGGTGACTTTAGCCAATTAGCTTTAGGTATCTGGCTGTTTTTTTTTTTTACTTTTAAATTTAATTATTTGGAATTGCCATTGGGTAATCTAGCCGTGAGCTGTGCGTGAGTCGTCCAATTAGAACTATACGAGCTAGTAGTTACATTTTAAGTTAACGTAAATATAAACTTTGAGATCTGAATAGGTACTCAGGTGATAGTACACAAGCTTTTATGATAAGGATAGGTACCTATATGGATAGGGACACAAAAAATGAGTAAGTAAATGTTTAAATTCGCTTTTTTATTGAAGCAATAATTACATCAAATAATACTATACATATAGTTTGCTATATTTCCATGATAAGGATATATTGATTATGTAATTTAATAATGGTCTATGCAAATATTGTTGAAAATTTTACATACGTTTTATTGGTTTTACTTTGTTATTTACAGTTGTTTTCGCAAGTTTTGTTTAGGGAAATCTTATTATTGTAACGTAGGTAAAATTATCAAATTAATATTATATAGTTACGAACCATGCTCTACGTATAGTTTGATAAAATACGTAATTTAAATGTTTCCGTGTTTTTATAATTTAATAAATAATTTTATAGTCTCATTACTCGTTAATTATGATACAACTAAATAGAACATTATTATCCTAAACAAACCATTTAATAAATAGTAAATACCTACCGTTTTGATCTATTGTAAATAAAATAATTTCAACAAATTTACATATTATACCTAGGTATATTTATTATGATACTAACATAAATTGATTTAAATGTCTATAAAATTCATAATACAACGTCAATAAGCCTTTCTTGTAATAATATATTTCAATGCTGATTAGCTACACATCAAATTATAATTTAAAATATAATTATATGTAGGTAGTTAATATCAAAGTGATGAACGACTTTAAGTCAATTTCAACGTTCTAAAACTCTAAATTTAAATTAATTAAAACATTATATTATCGACATAACTCATGAAAGTTACGTTATTATGATCTTAAAATAAAGATAAAAATTGTTAAAACCCGGACTCTTATTTTAACATTTCTCATCTTTATTAGACATTATACTAATTAATCTCGTTGGAGACTGGTGTATTTTGTAATTACCTTACAGTGATGGTTAAGATCCTTATTTTATAAACCTATCAATAACTGCTGATACTTAAATTTTTTCTTTGTAATTAAAAACATAAAAAATACACGGTTCATATATTTCATATTCTTTATCAGAAACATAATATACAAATAGTTAAAATAATCATACTAATCAACATTATATTTTTGTTAAATATAAAAATAAAAAATGTAATAAGTTTATAAAACAAGGGTTAAGTATATATAATATTTTAAAGTTACGTTAATCATTATTTCTAATCTAATCTAGAATTCAATGATCAAACACTCCTAATAGACTTTCCACAACAATGCTTTTCAATAGTTGTTTGTTTTTGTATCGCATATTTATCTGTAGATGTTATAAACTTTTCGCATTTAAAATCCAGAATAAAGTTTTATATACAGTTGATTATTTCATTAAATCTTAAGGTTTCTGCCTAGTGCGATTTGTATAGGTATCAAGTCTAACTATGAAGCTTTTAGACCTACATATACACGCAAAAGAAACGGCTCAGTTTATTAGAGATACAATTATAAACTGGCCTGTAATCATAAAACGTGATAACACACACTTATTACAAGTTAATGCAATAAATAACAATTTTATAAAATTTTGTTTCAAATAGACATTAAAAGTGGTTAAATATATGAAACGGCTATAAATTTCTAAAATACCTATTACAAAACGGCTCAAAGTGCTCGATTGCTCGTTAGTTACGGTTAGGGGCGTTCGTTAATGTCATGATATCTATTAAATATACAATTGCTTACGGTTTTGCTACTGGATCTCAAAATAAAAGTTGTTCAAAAATAACATTATAGATTTTTACAAAACAGTAAAAACAAAATGCAACAAGACATGATAGGGAAACAGTTAAAAAATTTGGTCCAGGAATACAAAAGCAAAATCAATAAAAAATATACTCATTGTTTGTGAACACAATTAGAAAATATCTAGATATGGTATATTTCCGATAAGCCTTATTCGAAGGGTCATAGCAGATAGCTAATTCAGCCGCTCGCTATATTCAAGAGTAAACCTTTATTAAAGAAAGTTCTTCTAAAAATATTCTATTACACATAACATATATGGCAAAATAGTGATAGAGTCGGTAAGATAAGTGATTTCAAAAATTTACAAATATAAAGACATACTATAATGAAATTCACATTTAATTTATTCTGAATATTTTGATATCATAGATTTCATTTAGTAGGTATATATTTACGAAAACATTTAACAACACTAATTTCTATTAAAGAACTTTAAATTAATTATCTATTACGGTTGTTTCCGGAACCGAAGCGTTGCTGTAGTTAGGGGTGACCTGGAAAAAATAACAATATAATTAATATCATCTTGTCTTAAGTAATTTCAGGAAAAAAATGTTAATATTTCTATGCTTACCTCGGTTTTATCTCGTATGATGTTTACAGACCTAAAAAAATAATATCAACATTACCAAAAGATATCTATATAAAAGAAGACAAGCGTTGGTAGGAAGGTAGAGCAATTGATTTGGTTATTTATACATGTTTTGAAGCCAATTTGATTTTTATCAAGGAGCCAATAATATTTTTTTAGCTTTAGCTATTTTTCCGTATAATTTTGTACATTTCAGCAGTGATAATCATGTTATATACAGGTACCTATGTAAGATAATTTTCTATAATTATTCTAAAAGCAAGCATTCGCTTTTTAATAAAGTATTTGAATAGATATAGAATGTGGTATAGTTTGTTAGGGAAAAAGTAACTTGGGTTTATAGAATGAAGGTTCACATTCTAAATGTCTTGGAAAAGCAGACTAGACTAACGGGGATAAGACAAGCAAACATTCTTCGAAGAATGAAGATTGTTGAGTTGGAAGTATGTGGAACCTAGGAGTATTACGTCACATTTGGTTATACAAATAGACAAGTAGATTATCATATATAGACATTTTCACAAAAACACGTTTGCATACAAAGCCGAGATTTTTGTGATTCAACTATAACCATTAACAAGGTAACCGTGAATTTGAAAGAAATAATAAATCAATCGGTTAAGCCATGAGATTAATCAACTATGTGTAGGTATAGTTGAAACACATAAATTCCGTTCCCATAAACGGCATCAGACATTCTCATCAGACAGACAAGAATACGAAGAGACAATAGAACAGTCAAAGCCAACATGTAGACATATTTACATAATCTGAAACAGCTTTGGAAACTGCATCCCGAAAAAGCTTCTTCAAGAATTATCAAATATTATATAATAAATGGTAATTTCAAAGCATCTTAACTATTTATTTTGTAAAAAAAAAAAACTAGGTAAATAAAATAAAATCTTATCCACAAATAGATAACCTTGATTCGTTTCAGATTATGTAAATAGGGTACGAAGTAACAACGACACAACGATTCTGCCCACTTACCAAAAAGGCTTAATATCAAAATATTAATAAAATATAACATACTGCATATCTATATTCATAATATAACAAGTAACTTCTAAATTAAACTTCGGTTACCGAAACTTGTTCACACAAAGTTGGCTGAAAATTCGAGAAAAAATAATGGCATGATTAGTCTAATTTGTAATTTAAACAACAAAGAGCGACAATCTAATGTGCTAGTGTGCGATTTTGTGTGATGCTTACCAATGATTAGAGCCAAAATTATAATTCCAATGACAGCCGCGATTATCATCATCTGAAATGCGAAATAAACAGCATAATTTATATTACAGTATCGTTTCATTGGTGGTTTACTTCATTCAGTAATTAATTTAAATTATAAAGAAAAGGTGATATAGTTAACATTTTGAAATCCTAGTTTAATGGAATATATTTAGTGTAGACTTATGAATGTTACCTTTAAGTTTTGCAACCAAAATTTACTCTTCAACTTCCCAGCCTGCTGTTCGAACTGTGAAGCTCCCTGTTGCAAAGCGTCTGAAAATTTGGATTTTTATGAAAATATTCTTGCAAAGTCAATTAATTAAAAATATATTAGAGCAATAGACATAGACAATGTTTGTAATCCGATATGATCTCAGGTTTACAACAGGATTAGGCAATTGACGTGTGTATTTGTAGTTTGGAATCAGTATTATTTCTCGGAAAATAATTTGCATAAATAACGTATGTTGTAAAATAAATAAATGATAATAAATTGCATAAATAACGTATGTTGTAAAATAATAAATGATAATAAATTGCATAAATAATGCATTAACTTTAAAAAATTTAAATGAAATTGATTAACTATCTACAAGGTAAGTACTTAGTACTAAGTTTGATACTTAAAAAATAAGTAAACTAATAATTAATACCTGCTCTGTCATCAAGCTCTGAAAGCTTCTGATCTCTCTCCAGCACCTTCTCCACATTTGTTTTCATTATATCGACCACCTGTGATAGTTAACATTAGTTAAATGCGTAAAAAATAATGTTATACAACCTTGTACGGTCAAACTTTGATAGCGATTAGGTATCTATATTATTTTACCCTAATTACTTCGATTAATATATATAACATAGAGGGTAAATTAGAAATAATAAGTTTCTTATAAAAACGTAACAATAATCTGAAAATGGAATCAATAGGTATACTTTAATTTAATTGAGCAATGGATTTTCAGTATTGGCAACATTTATTTATTGAGGGATTTATAAAAAAAGTTGATGTTTATCATTAGTCATTACCTCATCGACTTGCGCCTGCGTCTGCTGCAGGCGGCGCTGGGCTGCGATCTGCTGCGGCGTCTTCGGTCCGCCCACCGGCATGTCATCGCTGCTGGGAGCAAGACCGCCTTCCGTCGCCCTACGATATTAAAAAGGTATTTATTTAATTGGATTTACCCCATCACGCATGTAAAATTCTGTTAAAAATTTACCTTAAGCCTTATTATTGACATTTGATTGATATAGGATGGCGTTTTATTTATCTTTCCAATAACTTCTTAATCGATACATCGCTTTGCAAAACAATAAAATGGGATAAATAAGATCGTTGATTAAAACGTTTGAATAAAAAAGTGGCTACCTTATAATTATTTAATGACGAGGAAAATTACAGAGCAGTCGCTCGGTCTATATTTCAAGTAAATTGAAAACAAAGTCTATCTCATATTTTGTCTTTATATTTTCACCGCAGAAGGAAACAATGAAAACGAAAGTAACTTTTTCTTAACGAAATGTACAAACTACCTTTGTACTTGCTAATGCTAAGGTTGTCTAGTGACGGAAGGTTTCAATTAATAATGTTAGCTTTTTACGCTGTAATCCTATATTTTCATGAAATTTTTGGAACTACAGAATGGTTTAATGAGTTATATATATAATATACTTTTAAGATTTTCTTAAATTTTAAATCAATTTAATATTTAATGTTTAGTATAACGTTCGAGCTTAGATTCACGAAAAATATAAGCTAGAGTCTAGACTATTCGTGACAATATAAGTTACTAACAAAAAACTTGCAAGTGCATTCGTAATTAACCCCATTTGAGGCATTCGTGACGCAAAAACTATTTCAGCTGACGTACCTCCTGTTCTTAGGTTACATTGTAAATAAAGATATTAAAGTAAATAAGTTGATGTACTATTAAATAAATTAAATGACACCATAGAGTCATAGAGTAGAGTCATTTAGTAGTAATACCAAAGAGTAATACACATAAAATATTGATTTGATAAATGTCCCAGACATGAACATAGGCTAGACTTATAAAAATACCTACGCCCAAAATGAAATAGCCGACAGCTTAAGGACAATAAAGGCATCTATTACGCCGTTAGTACACCTACGCATTCGCGTGCGGCAGCGAATCTCTGCGAAACTACTGCGTAGCGAAATATCTGCGGAACGTTAGTACACAGCAATGTTTTCGCAACTTTTTCGCAATGCGTCTGTGTGGCCATGGCCAATGGCCATTTCGCAGTTCCTTGCGAAACAATACTGACAAGGACGCAACTATTTCATCTATCTATGTGCTAGAGTGAGACATATCATATGCGAAATCCTGCCACACTACTGACAGATTTTTCGTTGTTTCGCTGCCGCACGCGAATGCGTCGGTGTACTAACGCCTTTAGAAGATATTTATCGCAGACGAGTTGGTGTCACATAATGTACGTAATTGACATTTTCGGAGCAACACTTTGTCGTTTGAAGGAATGAAGCGAAACAAATGACGCCTGTAATAAGATAAAACGTTTGTCCTTTTCATGAATGTTCTTTATGCTAATAACTACTTTAATTATAATCTCATCCATATACATATAAATATTTTATTGCTAGTATTTAATTAATCAGGTACAATACAACTCCATCGCCTCCATTGCCTTAAATAGTCATAAACTATTTAATGAAGTCAATTTTCTGTTACATTATTTGAGAATTCATAAATAAAATAAGAAAATCCGTACCTAAATGAAATAAGAAAGTACCTCTACGACCTTAAACTTTACTAACTAATAAAGAAAACTTTATTGCATTTAACGAATTCTCATATGTAGAGCTTGTTTGACTTTCAAATTGTTATTGGAATTAAGCTTCGCTTCCACCGAAAAAGCTGTCTAAACAAAGAAATTTCGACTTAAGTAAAAGTTTCATTTACGCAAATAACAGGCTTCAGGCGTAAAGGTCAAATAAAGAAGAGGTCAATGCACATTAACACCCAGACTCCTATTAGGTTGATATATTGATAAGGTCATTTATACTTATTATTTATATACATTTACTTTCCAAGAAAATATAACCTTTGTGTTTTATATTGATCGTAAAATGTCAAGTTTTATCAAACGTAAAGGTTGTTGTTGCATACAACATAGCTTTTAATAATCTCTAAATAATCTTTAAATAAGACTTATATCAATATTTAAGACATTGTAAGATAGGTATTATACTAAGAAATGTTATATTCAGTTATATCCGTAAATTCGGTACTATTCGTGTGTGAATTTGTACATGAAAGGGGCTTTTAAATTAAGCTCTACACTAAAAGAAATGTGATACAATAATTCAACTGGAAACTGATAGGTCAGAGGTCTCTAATCGATTATTTTCTTTTTCCAATACTGTTCTTAATATAGATTCACATTTAAAACATTCAAGCAATTGCTTTTTATTAATAGTGAGCTTACCGTCTTAAACTTCTATGCATATTCTGCTAAGTTTATCTATTTTTTAAATGTGGTGATCGAACTGTGTGCGACGGTGCAACGCAACGGTGCGAATTATAAAAAAAAAATGATTGTAAAAAAATAAGTATTCATCTGGCGCTCTTTGAACATACCTATCTCTTAAAACCTACAGGAAAAAGGAATTAAAATTTTTTTCTTCGGTTTTAGGACCGGACTGAAATAATATTGCCTCCTTAATACTATATAATACCCCGTTAGTCCCTTAGTATCATTTCTGAGCATTAGAGATTACAATTTTACATACTAAGTAATCTTTTGTAGTAGAATTTCCAATGAGTTGAAAATTTTGCCCTTATGGTAAACAAGTGATAACATCAAAAGATCCCCTATGCTACGTGTTGCATATAAAAACACGTCCTTTGAATGTGATGTAGGTTGCATTTCAATGATTACTTATACAGCAATGTTAATTGGGTCAATTACTAAGTGATATTGCATGTTTATTTAAAAAAATACTGTTAGTGATAATTTTAATGTCAGCTTTATAGATTTATATATGTATATGTATGTGACTTAGGTACCTTTGTTACGTACCTACATATAAGATTAGAGGATGCATGGGGCCACCCAAGAAGCTGCACCTGTTAGCAATTGCGACATCGCGCACACCTGCGCTTCCAGAGAGTGTTGCGGCAATCATCGCCACCGCGACGCTGCAGCCGCCCCGCCGAGGAGGACAAGCACTCTTAGTTCCAACATCGAACAGGAGGGACGTAGATTAAGTTAGGAATAATTTATAATGTAATTTTCTTTTACAATAAATTATTTATAAGTAAATTTCGGTTTTTTTT
>CAJQZM010040474.1:93947-115783 GCA_907164665.1 Colias nastes | reverse complement strand
TTTATTTTCGACTTTCTTGCCACCCTAAATCCATTGAAACATAAACACAATGGTTTGAAAATTTATCCTAATAGAAAGGAATGGGAATTAAAAAAAAAAACAACATTTATCTGTTTGCATTTTTGAAGTGAAACTTCTTTATCGGGGTTGGAAAAAAATTTAGTGTAACATTTTTTCGTTACGCGTGACATTTTTCCGTTACGCGCCATCTTTTTCTTATCCCTACCACACGTGATTCGACGTATTCCTGTAAAGTTGCATATAGTAAATTATTTTTTGAAAAATAAGGTCATAAAGAAGTTTCACTTCTTACGTGTCTACACACGCACGTACACGCACACATTTTTTTTATTTATTAAGCTATTTAAATATAAGAAATTAAGAATGGAGCTTATATTCTAGTTAGGCCGTGTCCACACTGCAGATAGTTATATGTGTATAAAATTCAAATCCAAAACAATATTATACCAATTAATAAATTATTTCCCAAAAAATAAGGAATAAGAATAAGAGGGGATGATATTAATAACACACATAATAAATATTGAAGGGTAGGCAATATTCGTAAGGGGTTGTATTAACCCTTGATTCTACATTGTTCAGTCCTAATTACACATCTTATAAAAATATGAGCAGGTCAACCGTTTTTCGTATTATCTTTTTATTAAATTCCTAGTTAGTCCTTTGTAGTAATATAAATATTTTATTACGAAGAAAAGAAGATAGAAGCTAGGAAATGATATAACAAGTAGGTACGTACATAGAACTCAAATAAATAAAGCAAGACTGAAGACCCTTGTTTGTTCGAGAGAATAATACTGTGATAATATTATGACTTTTGTGCAAGCCTACTACCTCCGAGAGACAGCAAATTGTTTTATTACATAGCATAGGTATAAAAAATAAAAAAAAAACATTTAAGAATAAAAAAATATATTTCATTGGTAGGTGGTAGACATTACTTAAAACTATTACTTAATCAATTATCTAAAAAGTAATTAAAGTAAAAGGCTGTCTATCAGAGTTTAATTAAGTTACAAAGAATAGGTAAAAATAATTTATGCTCAACCAACTTTCTAAAAAAAAGTAGACTTCAGTTTTTCGATCTATGAAAAATACACTTCAACTTTTTATTTGGATCTTCATTTTTAAGAAACCGAATCATTTTTAATTTTAGTGAAACGCATAATTCATTTATTTTGTTCTGTTATACAAAAATATGAAAAGATTTTTAAAGAAATATGAAACTTTTGAGAATACCCTGTTTAGATTACCAAGCCCATAAGATGAATGATAGCAAAAGTGGTTAAACCCCTGTCAATGACGTCACAGCTCAGGTGGACCAAAACAAATATTTGTTCAAACCGTTTAAGATTATTTTCTAGATAAAACGAATGAATATTTTCATAACATGTTTTTATAAAAATAGAACACAAATTATAAAATACTAAAGACATTATTATTCTATTTTCAGATGAATTAAAATAACTTGGTTCACGAAACAATGTTGAAAAGGAATCCTATACTAGTAGGTAACTAAACAGTAATCTGCGCTAATACCGATGATATTTTTTTGATTTGAAATAAAATCTTTGTCTCTAAAATAATTAAGCTATATTTGTAACTATATAAAAAAACTACGTAGGTACTTTTAGGTCTTTCCTTGTACAATATATTGGTAAAGAAGCAAGGAGGTCGAATATGACTCGACACTTAATTTTTTTAAATACCAATTAAGGAGGTCGAGTATGACACGACATGTATTTTTTTTAATACCAATAGGCTCTCTATATTGCAAAGAAAATATAATATTTCTCGTATTCCAATCACTAATAGCCGCGTCCAGACCGACCGAGCGCGGCTCGCGAGTCCCGCTCGCGAGCCTATAGTTTGGCCGGTGTGGACGGCGCTCGGGCTTCCTCGGGCACACGTTGGCTCGGCCGAGCGCCGCTCAGCCCCGAGCCATGCGTTGTCGGTTTTTGGCGATGCTCAAAGGCGGCTCAGTCTGAGCTGCTCGCCCGGTGTGGACGGACGTAACGACGCTCGCGAGCCAGAATCAAAAATGGATAAAGAAGACAGTATTCGCTTAATACAACTTTACGGAAGCTTCAAAATGTTATGGGATTCGAAAGATCCAGATCATTTAAATAAAAATTTCGGTTTTGGTACAATTTTTTAATCCAGTTTTCGTTTCTTTTTCCTTTTTTTTATTATATATCCAGACAACACAAGCGCCGCAGAATCTAATAATACGTGGTTTTCCATCGTTATACGGAGAGAAACTGAATGCTCAAACCGGCTCACCTTGGCTCGCGAGCGCGGCTCGGAACTTTACACAATTAGCTCGGGTGCCACGGCTCGCGAGCAGGAAGTCTGAGCGCGGCTCGGGAGCCGCGCTCAGCCGGTCTGGACGCGGCTAATAACATAAGCTACATTCCTTCCCATGCTATTTTTGAACGTAATAATCAATACTGAAGGTACATAAACGCAGAAATCGAGGTGTTGAACCCTTGTCACTCCTACTATCAATATTCAAGGTGAGTTTCACCGCAAATATTAACTTCTTACCCGAGTTATATACTTACAATTGCTGGGGTACTCAACATTTGGAACTAAAGTTAAACATTTTTAAGTAACTTTTTTGTATGGAAGTGTTGTTGAGTTTGATTTGAAAGTTTGATGCATTTCGTTTTGATGGGAAATTAAAAGAATTGAAAGTCTAGTAATTCAAAGTTTCAGATGTTATAACGCATTGTTTTATTTAGCCTTACGTATTGAATATTATTCTGTGTGACAAAGAATAGAAGAAATATAATTGACTGCAAAATGTAGAGATATCACATACCACATTATCTAAGAGAGGGACTCTATTTTTATTTTAGTACCACAGATATCATGTAACATATCATAATAGAAAAGCTATCGATTATGCCAAGGTTATCAATATGTTCTCATAACTTAATATTTTCAAATAGATATAAAAATTGCTAATTTAATTATCGTGTACCAAAGGTTGTTAACACCAGGTGTGTAGAATGAGGAATGGAGGCTGGATAAAAGCCTTAAAAGCTACTCCGCTTTTGTGTCTATAGATTCTCTGTATTGATAAAACTGTACACTACAGCCTCTAATCAAACTAAGGTTCTAATAAAAGCGTTTTAGATTAATTGTTTTATCGACAATTAATTTCAAAGTTTATTATAATAAGTTGATGTTTTTGAGTGGGTATCTAATGGTTCCAATTGTCCACTATGTTTAAAGTATTTTTCTTGAATTTAGAAATTTAAAAGAGATCGAAAAAGTATAAGATTTGATTTAAGTCTACATTAACACATTTAAATGCTGTTTCTGAAAATGAAATACCTATGTATAAAGTATAAATTATGCCTAAAATAATAAAAAGTAACAGTAAAATAACCGTGAGCAAACAAATAAAGGTACTATAGTTTTCGAGAGCCCTAAAACCATCTGACCTCAGCAGTATCCACGTATCGGAGGCCTATGGGTCCTATTTGGGGGCATAAAAGAAAAATACCAAGATAGGTGTATCCAAAGCTTATTGCTCCCTTGTGTACTGTGCTCGCAACGTTTCGGTACTTATGGAATAGCGCTGTCATACCGTTTTAACTGGACCGTCTTGATACTTTAAGGGAATGGTATTGGATGTAGTTAGTTTGGTTAAGGGTATAGCTGTCGTATCGTATGCATCGAATAATAATAATTATTATTTAAAGGTTTTTTTGTGTTTGTGAGTGAAGAAGAAGAAAGTATAGATACCTAGACAACTTAAAGATTTGTCGGACAATTTCTTGAATTCCGATAAGAAGAATTTTATTACCTATCTTTACATTTCAATAATATTATGGAAACAACCTCGTTTAAAGTTAATAATATCCTAACTTTTAATTCTTTCAATTAGTAGAGTTCATTCGAACGTATTTTACACCCAATTTTATTCACATAATATCGTCAATAACCACATACTGTCAGTAGTAGAGACATTTCGGATATTCGAACATACAGACAGACGGACATGACGTGATTATTAGGGTTCCGTTTCGCTATTTGGAAATGCGGAAATGAGTTGTCGCAACGTAGTCTGCCGCCGCGGTTTTGGCTGTGTTCATAACGGTTATAGCGAATTAGACATTGAAATTCGGTTTTTACTGTTTTTCTTGGTATTTTTTAAAATGATATGGAGTTGTTTAATAGTCTATCGTCATTCGTAAGAAAAGAGAGGTTCTGGATATATTTTCCTTTACCTACTGTAAAAAATATTTCTGTTGTCGTTGTTCACAAATTAAAAAAATAATATAATATAAGTTGTGGGGAAATTAAATAATTTTGAACATTCTTATGATCAACAGGATCGATTTTGACTTGATATTTTATTTTTTTATAAACCGGCTTATTTTTAGTTTCTTATGGTAATTTTTTCTGAAAGCGTTTTCAAGGCATCACACATCGATGCATCGAGCACATTATAATGCAAGTAATCGAATGGTAATATAATATATTGGATCACCGACTCGCTTACATTTAGTATGGAGTAAATGGAACGGGAATATAATATTGTCAAATTGAATTAGGTGTCCTAGAGCTTCCTTGTACAGCTATGAGCTGAGCGATAAGCAGATGAAAAAAATTAATTATATAACAATATAGAAATATAGAATGGAAATGATAATGAAATACTGAGAGCGATAGTGTGAATTGTGATGTTGTTCTATATGTTATTTAATATTTTTTTCTGTTAAGAAAGATATTAAATATACCTATGTAATAAAAAATGTGTTTTATTTATTTTCCCCGCATATACCTACAGGCTGCCAACATCGACCCACGCTTAATGAATGATCCTATATCGATGTAGTGACTTGCTTTTCTATGTATAAACTATTTCCATATATTTCATATCCTTTATTTCGCCTGTTTCATAGCCCTCCAGTATTGCAAGTTACAGTACGGCCGAATGCAGTAGAGTGACCGACAATATGCCAAATATTAAAAAAAAAATAAAAAATAAAATAAATCTTTATTTCACCTTTTGGATATACAATATTGGTTATGAGGCTCTGGCTCTCTTGCTAGGCATAGCCTGTGTTAAGAAAGCCAGTCCCTTCCCTTAATACATTGTGGTCTTGATAAAGGTAAAAAGAAAAAGAAAATTTATACAAAGGCAAAAATAAAAATAAAAGGGGGATAGCCAACCCAATGAATGTGTGGTGTGTGTGTTTGTGTGTGTGTGTGTGTGTGTGTGTGTGTGTTTGTGTGTGTGTATGTGCATGTATGTGAGTGAGTGTGGGTGGATGTGTGTGTGAGTTTTTGTGGGAGTGTGTGTTTAAATTATTTAGGTATAGGTAACGAGTGAACATGTTGTGTAATCGGTGTTATTACGGTGAGTTAAGTTACATTAATAATTTATTTAACTTGTGAGATAAGGAGATTTTCTATGCCATCGTAATCATATTCGTCTAGCCATGATAAAACCGTTTTCTTGAAGGCGTTCCTATTTAGCTTTTTAACATTAATATTGTTCAACTTGTTGTATATACGATATTATTGTAGAGCATGCCATTGAACAAACGTTTGATATCTATTAATACATTTTGATTTTGAAAATACGCATGTTTGATTGTATCATATTATAATATTATGTTGCAGATTGATAATAAAATAGATAATTATAGTAATTCATTATAAATCTAATAGTATGGGTTTGAACTGTTAATGAAACAACACATCCTACTTAATAAGAAATATTTAAGAAATTAGCTACCAGTTAAATATAATAAAATATACTTACAGTACGTATATATTCATTAGTATAGAAAATATTTTTAATTCAAATTTGTAAAATTGGCAGCAGGGGCAATATTGGAATTGCACCCAATTGGCTCCTTAATTGTGATGTGTATAGGGTAGGGTTGCCAGATCCAGGCTGATCATTTCCGGGACATTTCTGGGGCCCCGAACGGAATCAGTTTTGGTCTTTGGTCCGAGGCTAAACTAAGTAAGAATTACCTAGAACTATTGTTTGATGAAAAAAAAATAACTTTTTTTGGAAAAAAAATTGTACTTACTTACTTAATTCAACTTTTCTAAGCAAATTTTAAGGCCTAAATATTAAATTTTGAACATCAACATGACAAATGAACTTAAAAAAGAATCTGAGATACTCTTTCAGTTATCTGTTATCCCGAAACACAATTTCTTCGCGGAAGGACTGGTTTATCTTAGGTTTGGCAAAAGCCATCGGGCAATCCTCGAAATACATTTGAATTTCGCACTTTGACTGAAGTATTATTACTCAACCCTAAGAGCTCCTAACTTTTCAGTCAAACGTCGAACGTAAATTCTTCTGTTTTGGTTTTGGCCTGAGCGCCGAGACAAACGTCAAAACGCAAAGGAATAGAATCCGCTATCGATACTAATTGTCATAAGCGTAGGTATGATGTTTTGCTAAGGATTTGTTCATCCTACCACGACGACGACTACGAACAAAATTTTCATCCAGTCGCAATTTAACAAAATTGTGCAAAACACAATTAATAATAAAATATTAAAATTTCCTGTCGTTCTGGTGTTTGGAATTTTTTTTTGAGATCAATGAATTAAAAATAGATTTTTCGTAGAAACGGTGGCTCCTAGAAAAAAATGTATTTGAATTTTGCACGACGATGCGAAGCATCAGAGAGTGCTTTACGATCGAAAAATTTTTTTCGCCTCATTTTTGCAGCTATTCTTATTATTATAGCCTTGTTAGTTCACGGAATCAAGATATTTTGCATACTATTGTCGAGATAATTTAATGGAGATTAATCCCATACTTTTTAAAAATTGATTTACTTCAATAGAATTGGAAAAAAACACCGAAATAGGTCAAAAAATTTTCCTGTCCGTCATGTGTGAAACCTGAAAACACTATAACTTGTGAAAAAATCCATCATTTGAGTTAAATTTTTTTTTTAAATATTCTAATCGACGATTGTAGGTCACTGAATGCGAATGATTAATTAATTCAGTGTCGTTTAATTGCAATTAATAAAAAACGAAAACTACAAGACTGTATATCTATATATATATTTTTTTTTTTTTTTTTTATATTTCATAATTAAATGAGCATTATGAGTCGTGCACTTTTGGATTTTCCAAACTTTTTTTACAATTTTATGATCTACAATTTTGTTAAAAGGTGATTATATGATTAACTTACCGTCTCGGCGAAAATCGCAAAAAACCTATTTTTATATTAATAAATTGTCCTCGAATTTTTTTTCTTTCCGAGTACCAGTATGACGGGAAATTTTAATATGTATTTTATTTTGAACCAATTTTAACTGGATGACAATTTAGGTCGTGGTCGTCGTCATCGTTGGTAGTGTGACCGAACCATTACTAAAATATCATGAGCTTATGTCAAAAATTTGCGATAGCAGTTTCTATTCCTTAGTGTTATTCTATTCTCTGACATTAGTCTCGGCCTGCTGGTCAATTCTAGAAGCGACTGCAAAACTCGGTCAATCCTCGATCTAATTATTTATTTAAACAATAAACATTAAAATGAATATCTGTCAGAAAAAGTATATTTTAAATTACTTAATAAATTATTTAAACAAACAATAAGATTTCAAATTATTATTTTTTCATACCTCATCTTACAAACTAACCTCGGACCTCCGTATACATATTCCAAAGCATCTCAAATACAAAGTGAAAATCACGTATTACTGACCAATCAGGTATCAGAACTAGCCACAGATCACAGAAAATCTCTATGGAACTAGCAGTGTTAAATCGGTTCTTAAGACTTGAAAGCTGCTCAAATGATAAAATTCTTTCAAATACATATACGGAAATAAGACATTTTATACTTAATTCAAGTTTGAATGGTCAATCCCCGATTTACTAAAATGGTGTTTTGACGTTTGCCTGACCAAATTAGTTTTTACCTGGTTTGTCGAAAATTGTTTAGTAAAAGGCCGAAATATTTATTACATTTATTTGGACCAAGTCATTATGTCAGACCCGAGGATTGACCAGTCCAACCTACGAGTGCCCGAGCTTCGGGGTTTGACTATAACATATCAATTAAACTTTGATGGAAAATCAACATCAGGTATTTTGTAACATAAATAAAATATAGAACAAATATTGAGCACTTTATAACGATTACTAAAACTTTGGTAGATGATAATCATCATTTATTATCTAATATAAAAAACTAACGGAGTGCGGGTGGCGACTTATCGAGCGACGTGAAGCGAGCCGCTCACCCCTCCCCTCGCTCACCTCGCTGCGCGAGAGCGCTATATTTGGTTTGACTTTTGCAGCCGTAGTAACTTAGTAAAAACTAGTATTTTTTCATTCCGGGACAACTAAGTAAAATTACTGGACACGGGACAGCAAGCAAAATTCCGGGACAATCCCGGAAATCCCGGCCATCTGGCAACCCTAGTATAGGGGCAGGGGCAATTTAGAGAACAGATGAAATTGCTCCGACCGCAACCGAGATTGTTCCAATATTGCCCCTGCGGCAGGTACGTGAGTAACCGCCCTTCAGGACGAATGACAAGTAGACACTTAACAAAATGCATCATTATAAAGGCTGTTAGAAAAGTGACATTGTTCAATGCAACATTATATACAGGGTGGTGTAGACTATGAGTGGTAATCGAGATCACCCTGTATCTAATGTCCGCTTGCAGAAACACTTGATGTAATCACACCCTTGCCTTTGAAACTGTATATCAACGTAATTAATACCATTCCTTTGGTATCTGCGATATATTCCTTTAAACATTACCTATATTTTTTACGGATCGAATCACCATTATCAAGAAAAAGAGAAATACTTTAATACGAGATAATTTTACGAGCGCATAATTAATTCATTTAGAAATTAAATTCTTATTGGAGCTGATATAAATATGAGCTACGAGCTGAGTCAATTTTGGTGGTAAGGCATTCGTATTACAAGTCTTGCATAAAGAAAGTGTTTATTTAAAATAGTATTGCGGCTCGCAAATTAATCAAATTCAAAAAATGGTAGCCTAAATACGATGTTACATAATTCTAATACAATGGGTCTGTATTCAAAACGATCCTATTATTTTAGAAGCGTTCTAGAATTCCGACTAACAACGGATTCTAAATATCTTATCAAACTCCCGTTTCAACCAATAAGTAATATCGAGAAGGAAATTCCCCAACCTGTATCCAACATAAAACAAAATACCGACCCAGAATCCAATTTTAATTCGATTTCTCGGTACTGCGATGCAATTGATTTCTAAAAGAGTTTCAATTAAGGTTTCTTTATACGAGGCGGCTAGACGCAAAGATTAAACTTTTGTGGTTGATCGAAGTTAATCCGATTGTGAAAATTCTTAGAAAATTAAATTAAAAGGTTGTTTTGAATAAGAATGCTTGATGTATTTGAACTCTCAAGATTTAGTCATGAATGAATGTAATTGGCAAGTTATTAGATAGAGATTATGTTCGTGGTATGTTTGATGAGGAAAAGTAAAATCTATAGCTGAATTTTACCGGTAACTATGGTTCTCTTCGTGTAAGTTTTAAAATTGAAATTATACTGATTGACTGTGGAAATTGATAGTAATTATTACAGTCTACTACCTATTACTTATAATAGTTGCTCTCACAAATATTTTGCTAGTATCCTTGGTAAACAGAAGAGGACGATGAGAGATAAGCCAAGAAACGTGGAAGTACATCGGATCGTTATTTCGTACATTGAGAAAGTTGTACTAATTATGAATACTGTTTAATCTCGACTAACATCTTAACACAATACGACGATTAGGTAAATGAGCTTTATGTGCACGTTCTAAATACGAAGAATACAGAATGTCATACGCTCTCCAACAAAAGTGCTTAGTAATAAAAAAAATTGCTGCAACTTCTAAATTGGTTGTTTTAGCCAGTACATGTTTAATCAGGGTTTGAATATTTTTTCACTCAATCACTCACACAATTACCTCGTTAACAACTTAGTTACAGCCGTTAATAACAGCGAGCGTTGCAACCGCAAATCGGCGCGTGTGTAATGGGCCTAAATTAAATTATTTCGGCCAGTAATTTAACGTTTGTTGTGTCACCACAGAATGGTATCATGATTGAGACCATAATGGTGTACATGTACACATTTGGTGAAAATTTTAACGATAGGAGTCGTCGATATAATTTGCGGTCGCGATGTTTGTACGTACAGTATTATAATTATAATTCGTTAAATGATGGTTGCTCGCATGAGTGAGCTTTACACGTTATTATCTGTTAAATATTACTGTTCATTCTATTCGTTAGAGCGGAACTAAACTTGGGTAAAAATTAATAATTCATAGAGACCTTATGTAATCTAATTTGTAGAATTACTAAAATATAGAGGTTTTCTTTGATGACATGGGACATAAGTAATATGAAATGTTTTGATATGATTTAATGAAATATAAAAAAACAGTGTTTGTTTTTAATATTAAAAGTTAAAACAACAGATTATCATTAAAAGCTTATGAAAAAATAAAAGTCTGTCTGCCTATAAAGTTATTCAAGCTAACAAAAAATGGTATTTAAGTGATATTTAATATTATTAACATAAAACTCATTAATAGTAATTAATTTTATAAGGATCCTCTTAAAAATTGTGTCGTATTTAATGACAATTACCAAGCTGTCCGTACTACAAATATTGTTCAATTCAATTACTCTCCCAATTTGCTCGGGAGAGGATTTCACGGATTTTGATCAATGCTCAACAAACCGCACATCCGGAGAAATAACGTCACAACTGCATTTTTTTTTAAAATGAGTTTTATGTCAAAAACGTTTCCTTTTATGGTTTAGTATTCAGGGAATTAATGTCATAATTTTAATTTTAATATCCTCCACGAGAGGTCGCTTATGACGTCGCGGTTTTGACATGTTATTGGCCCATTCTGGCGGCACGATGTCTTATTAGTCAGTTGCGTCCGGCCATCCGAGCGGAGTAAATGTGTTTGGAGCTGCGTTGTCACATAAGGTAATTATGACATTTACTAAATAAGCTTTTGGTAGATAATTGTCACAACTGTATTTTTCTAAACAATTGTGACAAAAGCGCTCTCGATTTATTGATTAGTTATTTGATTCTAGTGGCTATATATGTCATAACTGTACGGTATAAAACAATTATGACAATAACGCACCAAACTATTGGATATTCAGCTATGTGGCTTAATGTAATATTGTTATTTTATGTACAGTTGTGACAAAACCGTCCCAAAATTGGATGTTCAGCTATATATAACGATTTGAGTTATGACAGTTATACATACTACTTTTCAATACGTGTTATATAATTACATAATTTCGTTTTAATTTTTATTTACAATACTTTTAAAGGTGAGAGTACTCGCAGCGGGGATTTTTCGCCTGATAGTGACAGTGATGAATATCGGCCTACTAAATCTTCAAGCTCTAGTTCCTCTAGAAGTTCAAGTTCTGATTCTTCTTCATCTAGCGAAGATTCAGAAGTAGAATCTACTGCAAACCCTGTCAATAGACCTTCTGTAGAATAAGTTGCAATTTCTGAAACTGTAAATAGTACAAGTGAGAAGGAAATCCCAAACAATCTTCGAAAAGAAACGACTTCAACACAGAAAAAAGGTAAAATAGATAGCGAAACAACTTAGAGTCTCGGGCAAAGAATATGTTTCAGTAAAAAGTGGCAAAATTATGAGAGCTAAAACAATAGGTTCGGCATGTACGGCTTCTTGTAGGCTCTCGTGTTCATTTAAAACATCGGGGGTTCGACCTACACTGGTTTTTAATGTGGCCAAACCTACAGCATTTCAGGCACTGGATTGTTGGCAGTCTATAAAGCTGTACTGTTAAGGATGATTTGTAAAGGAAGACCTTTTCAGGCAGCTTCTGCCCTAGGAATGTGAGGACCAGGGAGTTTGTGGGAATCCATTCAGTGCTCACCGTCGTACGATGTTTTCTATTTAACCTACGTGCTTTTAAGATATACCTAAAGCCCGCAGGGATTTCCAAATTGGCAACAAATTCCAGCATAGAAATATCAGTGGGCACTCCTCTTACAATGCCCTTCCGTGAATAATTGTATAAGGGGATAATTGTGCTCAGGTTGTGCTGGGCCAATATTGGATGACCAATAAACACATTGGCATCTTCACCACTTAAAATTCGATAGCAACCCTATTGCGGCCGATTTTCTTAATGTAATCTGCAAATATTTTTGATGCCATTTCTTACAAGTAGTTGACCGATTTTGATGGCCTGGATCGAGGTGCCTGATGTGGGGTCATTTTCTATCTTACTGCAATGTACAATGTAAGGTCCAGTCAGTTACAGAATACTGTCGAAAAGGGCCTTCTAGAAGGGGATGCTTATAAACGGTATCTATGGAAATAGAGTTAGGACAGTCGCTTAGAGAAGATTTCTTTGTCTTGCTTCTAATATCATCACCAACATCCTGGTCAAGATGACGTTTTGGCCTTGGACGGGGCACATCATCACTCATAGTCTCAGGAGGGGGAGGGGGATCAGGTGGATCAGGAGGTGATATCTCCACGATTTAAATAATATCTACTAGAAATTAAAACAAACTTCGCGTAAACCGTCACCAACACAAAAATATCAGGTTTGATAGACTTACAATAGAGATGTTTTTCTCTGTAGAAGTGATATTTTTTTCATACCTACCTACTAAATTTGACATAATAGATTTAGTATACTTTGAATCCCAGGGCCATAATGTCATAAATGTAGTACCATCCTTAAAAAAAGTAAAATAAGTCTTATCTAGTTATTTCAGCCTCCCTGAAAATGCTATATATTCGAAGTTGAATATATTCACCAACATAATCAATTAAATAATTTTTCTTATGTATAAACTGGGTCCATGAATAACAAAGCAAACTTTTAAATCTCTGCCCTGTAAAAAGTGGTTTATGACATTTATGACGTTATTTCTCCGGATGTGCGAAACATTGTTTTTCTTTATTTTGCTTCGCCATCGCTGGTAATGCTATGGGCTTTTACGAAGCACAAAATAATATTAACGTATTTTTTGGTGAATTTAATTTTTATTTTTAAAATAGGTTAGACGAGTTTTTTTTTTTAATTTATGAACTGTCATAACTAACCTCTTTTGTCGTTATCCTAATTACTCCACAGTAATTACTCACATTTTTTTCTACATTCTCATCATCGAATAATTTTGAAAGAAAATATTTAAAGTATTAAACTTGCTAAACATGTAAAAAATACATTTTATCTTTCATGTATCTTATGCAGAACTAATTTAATTTATCGATTATCGGCATCAACCAATAAAAAGCATAGGCAAACTTTCCAACCATAACCTCCTTGGTCCCACAACAGAGGTTAGCTATCTGTGGAGATAGCGCGCCCTGGCACGAAGCCGCATTCGAACCCCAGTTCATTTTGTTTTCTGTCAGTGATGGCAACCAGAACGGTCGGCGATAAAGCTAAATGGCGAAGAAGGAAATCAACAAAACATAACGACGACGACAACGACTGCGCCAGCTTAGCGTGGCTGCTAAACTTTAGACTGGATGAAATCGTCAACGTTAAGGTACCTGATGAAGAGGTTAAAACTAATGAGAGTCCCCCCGTGGAGAAGAAACCACCGTACACCTATCCAGAGTTGATTGAACGTGCTTTGAGAGAAAAAGGCGAGCTTACAGTCTCCGCAATTTATCAATGGATTTCGTAAGTATTTACATTTAATTTATTCGAGAAATTTGCATGAAAAATGTAGCTAGGAGAAGGATGTATTTAAATTCTAGCATAATATATTTTTATTATAATGGTATGTGATTTTTTTGTGAATTTGCATCATAATTCGGGTATTGCGTAATGAAAGCCTATCTAGATGGTCATGCTTTTGGCTAGAAAGGTGTTTGTTTATTTAATTTATTTTAAAACATAATGCACCAGTAATCACGACAATAATATGATTTTCCTAACAATATCCCTATTTGTTTACCAAAATAGAATGTATTTCAGCAACTTAATCAGTAAATATTTTTTGTGTATGATGAGAAAAAATAAATGCCAATAATAAGCATAAAAATTAACATTTGAACCTTTTAAAACTTAATTTCATAAAATACAAAGGAAAGAAACAGAAGGTACCAGGCAAGTATTTACAAAATTGTGACGTACAAAAGATATAATGGTTTAAATGAGCATTTTTACTAAAGATCAAATTAAAATCAAGATACGATAAGTAATTTATACTTACCAATATTAATTTTCTTTATAGGAACATACTCTCTACATTTCCATAAGTTACAATAAAAATCTACGAAAATCTCCGTTCATGACATTTTGTGTATAAATATCACCTGTAGTAGGTACAAAAGTAGGTACAAAATTCACCTGAAAATTCAGTTACCGTAAATCGAATATTCTATGTACATTTTATCAAAATTCTAATCGTCCAAAGTTAGTGTATACCCATATATCATCGAGTGAATCGGGTAACGGCTGGTGATTTATTATTTTGACTTGTTTGCATTCCGCCGGTGTCTTGTTGACATTTTTACTTTGCCCGTGGGAAATGCGCGATGGAATAACTTACTGGGAAATTAGTATTTTGTTCGTTTTTCGAGAACGTTCTGGATTTAATTGGTCGCACGTCGACGAGTTGAGATTGGGTAGTTTTAGCGCGTGTTTGTGTGCGTCTTGCAGTGATCACAGAAAATATAATACTAGGTATACTTGTTCTAAAATATATGAAAGATGAGTACCTAGAGACCAATAATCGGGCTAAATGGCATGCCATAGGAGAGACCTACGTCCAACAGTGGACTAATATAGGTTTAGACGACGACGACGACAACGACGACCTAGAGCTACAATGCTTCTCTTTGTGTGTGTTTTATTTTTCTTTATAAGCTAAATTATAATAATAATATGCATTGTATAGAGTTGCCTATAGTTATCTCAATGCTATTATAGCATCAAAAAAGCTGCCTTTTTACTTAAAATTACTCAAATTCCTCATATTTTTCACCACTTTACCTATATTAAACAGCCAATCACTTCAACGTTATCGAATTATACATACAACAACGAATACAGCTTGCACATTTCGACAGCTTTGTTCCATTCTTATCAGGATTCACATTTTTCATTGCGCGATGACACCGCTCTACGTGTAATTTCTTTGTTGAAAACGGATTTTCATTTTGACATCATTATAGTGAATTTATCGCTTCTTAACCTAATTTATTGGAGGTCGGAATGGGAAATGAAATGGTCCGTCGTGGAGGGTTATTGTCAGGTTACTGATTCTGTTTAAAATTTTTTATGATTGGGATATTAGAATATTTAAGTAAATTGAACTTTGTAGTTCCTCAGTTTATATTATTATAGGTATCATTTTATGTATAAAAATAAATAATAATATGAGTGGAAGTAATGTTAAATTTACTTGAATAATTTTATATTCTTAAATGCCAACTGTCGTACAAAGTACGACTTATTATATTTTACAGTTTAAAGACGGATAAGAATGATCCTTTCATTAATGGCTTCACCGTCTCCTAATTAGTGTAGAATAATAAAATAAAAATCAAATTAAAAATTATTTATTACTGTAAGATTCACATCCATCATACATTTTACATAGTGCATTATGCATTTATGTATAATATTATTGGATAGTTTTCAATATCTTGTGTTTTTAACCGCGCTTTACAGTACAAAAAGGATTTGAACCAGTGATTAGGTATCTGTCACATGGTCTACCGTGTCGGTATCAGATAAACCCCTGCAGCTGATAATAATTTAATAAGAGTCTGATTGTACCAAACCGCTACTTGATAACGTTATCTAGTGATTAGCGGTGTATTGCAAGAGTGGATGTGTAATTAAATCTGATTAGTTTATCGTGGATGGAGCTTTTTGTAAATCACAATATAAGCTTTGTGTTACCTATTGAATTAATTTTACTAAAATAAATTTTACATCTGTATTACGTTGTGTAGTACTATCATTGATAGAGTTTGATTATTTGAGTATCTTTAATAATAGTATAATTATGAAAGTTGGTTTGTTCGTCTTTCTTTTGCGTAGTAACGATAGGACAACGCGGAAGAAGCCGCGGGTAGAGAGCTAGTGCATAATAATAAAGATGCCAGTTTCTAAAATTGTAAGCGTATTTCGATAGTGAATAGCATCTCTAAATTCATGATCAATAACTTATAGTTAAATACAAACATACACAAACAAGAACACAACAAACATTGCATATCTCCAATTGTTTACCAATACTAATAATGCATTGTCAAATCGTTGAATAATTTGATTTCCGCGCACAATGGGCAGGTATTTATCGACAAAGGGCGTTTAACAGGTGCGAGGCGGTCAGGTGCTCAAATATTGCCGGATATATGGTTAATGGGCAAATGATAGGCCCCATTGGGCATCGATCGCTACCCCGTGCTAGCCTGCGGTAGGGACGGTGTCTTGCGGCTTGACACGTAGCCGGGGTTTGCGCATACACGCAGCTTTGAAAGAGGGAATCATTTCAAATCGGAGGTAGTGGCATGTTTGGTTGTTGCTACTAATATATGCGAATATGATAATTGTCATACTAGGTTAGGGTTTAAAAATATTCCATTTTTTTAGGTTCATATAGTTTTTACACGAAGTACGTTTTGTGTTTATAAACTAACAGCTTTTAAGTGCTTTTCATAGAAACGATAATATGGATATTATTTGTGATCCACTTGTTGTATGTTTTACGTTGTTGAATCTGTTAAATATTCCAATACGATACTTACTAATATGGGTTACGGTTGAAATATAGATATTCTTAATGTATCCATAGTATGGATTCCATACGGACTTGATAATACGAAGATTACATTTACTTTTTAGTGTAATTATAGGTATAATATTCCTATCAATAGCTAATCAAAACAACAGTCACGTTCGCTGAATATTTTATTGTCGTCAACATGTTTTGGAAACTCGATCGACTTCTAACAATTTCCACGATTATAATAAAGCACAGGCTCAAGCGATTCCCGGAAGAATTGAAGGAAACTTGTCATTTCCTTTATAGTATCGCAAATGAAATAGAAGAACAATTGTTGTTTTTTTCTAGAATAAAAAAATTGATCACGTGGCGGGATTCAAACCCGCGTCGTTGTCGTCTTTCGCAGGCTTTTGACGTGACAACGTCTTGCTAGGCGTCCACTAGGCGGATCGGGCCGGGCCGCATCGCAACGCAAAAATACGCCGGCCTATGTTTTGTATGAAACATCGTCCATTAGCGACGGATCGGGTCGGGGCGGGCCGCAACGCATTGGCGGATATCGCTTCGCAGGCGGATTTCTGCCGGCGGTGCGCTGCGGCCCGGCCCGCCCCGACCCGTCTAGTGGACGCAGGCAGGCGGATGTGAGCGGCGAGCGTCTGTTAGATAAAATCCGCCTAGGCGGTCCGCCGCGCCCCGTACAGGTGGACGCAGGAGCAAACAGCGCGTCCATTAGAGACGGCCCGTTGCGATGCGACCCGCCCCGATCCGTCTCTAATGGACGCCTAGCATTATATTCGATAGCGCCGGCTGCACGCACGAAAAAACATGACACATGCGGCGTTACCTCGCTGTGAGGCGTTCCATGTAAGGCTTGAAGTGCAAGCGAGAGCGTGGAACGAGCGACAAAGAAGCACAATCGGACGTTGTCACGTTCAACTATCGTCAGTAAACCGACTTTACAGACAACCAATTTTTTTTTTCGTGGAAATTGTACCTACCAGGGTGCGTCTTAAAAAAATTAATTTATAAAGCAATGTACATGTTTACATTTTCTCTCCATAAAAACAATCCACGTACATACTTCAAGGAATATAATAAAATATAAAGAACTATCGAAATCGGTCCACGCGTTCACGCGTGATGCCGTGACCAAGGGAAATAAGGATTCATTTTTATAATATATAGAGATTTGAATACATGGCAGTTTTTTAAAACTAAAAATTAAAATATGTTACAGGGATCGCTTTCCATTCTACAAAGCAAACGATGAGCGTTGGAAGAACTCGGTTCGGCACAACCTGTCCATCAACCCGCACTTTCGGAAGGGGGCGAGGGCGTCGCAGGGCGCTGGGCACCTGTGGTCGTTAGCAGCTAATGCTATAGACCTCCTGCCGTTTAGGAAGGAACAAGAGACTGAAGTTATCCATGAGGCGCATGTGATTGAGTGTCCTAAGGTTTACCTTATTATTCTACATTATGTATAGTGGAACACACAAATTCTACATTAGTTATGTGGGTTAAAGTTTCGGTGGTACAGAAATTAAAATATTCCTACTATAAGATATATTTCATTCATGCATGTTATTACATATTACATTTTGACTGCGGGCTGCCTTTGTGTATATTACTTTGTTACTGAATATGTATTATTAATGTAGGTACGGTATCTGTATTCCTAGAAAGCTATTTACAGCAGGTTAACAGGTAACTTATGTCTCAAGATGCCAGTCAAGTTTACTATTAGTGAATGCTTTGGCCGTGAAAAGGAATAAGACACTGTTTTTACTCGTACGTTTAATTGCCTCTAGGGATGCAAATGAGACTAACTGCCCAATTTAGTTTAATGGACACAGATTCTGTAAGGATTAAGACCATAATACGTTTCGCTGGCGAAGTGCGGGATGTCTGGTGTTTATGTAACTATAAAACGTATTCTAGATGTGCCGCCGCGGTTTCACCTGTGGACAAATCCGCGGGCAAAATAAAGTAGGTACTTTTATAACTTATGCGGTATTATGGTACATAAACTACATTACTGCTAAGTATAATCAAATCCCGTTCAATGGTTTTCGCTTGAAAGAGGAACAAACATACATAAATTAAATCAATCCCTTCTCACAAACTTTCACGTTTATAATATTATGAAGATAACAAGATACAACATTAGATAAGAGATTACTACAGCTATATCTTAAATAGTGTAATGTATCATTTCAGGTAATAGTATTAGATGAAGCTGCAATCGCCGCGGCGAGCATCATCCCGGATCAAGACATATTCAGTGGAAGTACAAGTGAGTTCCTTATTACCTTTTAAACGTATACCTATTATGTATTAGCTTCATAGTTTTCCTTTATTAGTTTAAAAAAAAATTCTCAATTAAGTATAGGAAAAAATTTATCTCTACAATTGTTTGCCTCCAAGAATTCGCTACAGGTAAATTAGCTTGGAGAAATTTTTGCGTTTGTAGTAGTGTATGGTCAGCAAATAAAATAAAACAACATTTTATTTTTAGTTTTTATTTTATATATATATATTATATAAATATGGGATTTTAAATTAAACTATATGTGTTTCTCCTCTGAAAAAGATGAGACTTTAATTTAATATTTACACATTTAACATACGTATAACTTTTACAAAATGAACATGATTTTACAAAATGACAATGTTACTAAAATGAAAAATTTACTAACCTGAAAAAGAAACGACATTTAAAGTTTAATTCTTTAGTTTGAGAAGTCAAAGGCTTGCCTCGACCATGTTTTAACACTGGAGCCATTTTGAATTAACAATACAAAGTTACAACACTTACACACAAATTAAACACTTCAACAAATATTATAACAATAATAACAAATAATAACAACAATCAACAAATACAAAAGGAGATTGCCCAAGTGACTATGGCACTTGGTATCGCAATCAAACTTATTGTGTCAAGATGAAATATAGCTCAATTTAAAGCTTGATGTTAGTACTTTTAGAAACGATTAAAGTTTTTATATAAATAAGCCGCAGTTCGCGACAATAAAAATAAAACAATAGTTTTATTCAACACTTCAAAAAAATACTTTATCGAGTTTAAACTAACGATGAACGTTAAGTTTTACATTTATTACATAGGTAATATTTTAATTTACAAGACAAATGTGAAAAGTAAATCGTAATAAACATTACCTATTTCAAAATAAATTACGTCGAACATTGCGTCGAACCTTAGCGTCGAACACATTCATTCAAGATTCATTTCAAATAGAAACTATGACATATGACGCAGGACGCTTGCAAGAGAGATAGATATATGTGTCAAAACAAAAACTTTTACTTTTATTTCTATTTATTTGGTATAATTACGACTTAATAGTGATAAATATGATCATTATAAATACAAATAGGAATTAACAATATCACGAACACGTGACACAATTAGTATTTTACCGATTCCATACGTGGTCATACATGTTTCAAAACACAAACTTTTAATATTATTTCAATTTATCCGGTATAATTATTAAGACTTAATAGTGATACATATGATCATTATAAATACAAATAGGAATTAACAATATCACGAATACGTGGCACAACTCAAATTTTACCGATACCACCCGTGGTCATTCTCCTTTTTTTACCGATACCACCCGTGGTCATTCTCCTTTATCAATTAAACTACGTACATAATAATTATAATTTTTGAATGAAATGTGTGCTTTATGTTCTAACGGTACCAAACAACTGCATTTGGCACCTGCGGACAGCGTAAACTGGTTTATTCTGGTTTTGTGCGTGTTTCCACTTTCCACTATCAAGTGACGATTTATTTATTTGTTTTATTTCGTAATTATTATGGTCAAATATTAATTATGAAACAAATTATAATGGACACGATATTTTATTGTTTCACGGTAGTCGCCTTGTCGTTTGCTCAAGGACGTGAAATTGAATGATATATTTTTTTTATAAAGTCAAAACCATTTTCTTTCAAATTAAAAGTTGTTTTTATTGAAAACAAAAGTGTTGCTAGGAATAAGTATAAAATTAAATAGTAATGTTAGGATATCGAAACATTTTTGTATAGGCCAGAACGATATAGTGGAAACGCGCTCTAAGATCTGAGTAATATACACACCACTACATATGCAAAAATTTCTCCAAGCTAATTTACCTGTAATTACTTTAAGAATATTAATAGTAAATAATTGTCATGATTATAAGGTAAAACATAGCATAGGAAAAAATAATATGTTTCAAATTGGTATATTTTTATTTCAGTGTTTCTCAACCCAGTGTCAGCGGAGCAGGTGGTTCGAGAGTGTGGACTGATCACTAGCCTGTAGCTAGAATAGGGGATTTATGTTTCAATTTTATGATAATACCTAGTCATTGTGTGAGGTTTGGGAATGAAACATCAGCGTCATTATTTACTTTAATGTGATAAAAAGAACTGCATTTTATCTAATAGGAAGCCTGTTTCCCTGGGAGGAAACCGATTAATATGGACTAAAGAATAAATGAATTATTTTGACAAGGCTCGTAATATGTAATTAATTATATTATGAAGTGAACATCATGATGTGTTATTATTTGTTTAATTTCAAATAAAGTTTGTTTGATTCTACAATTTTTATAAAGAAAACATCATCTCTACGAAAATGTTTATAGTTACGCTGGAATACTGAAACTCTTTGTATCTAAAGATTAAGAATTCTTTCTTAATTTATTTCACTACAAATATTATGTTTAAGTTTTGTATAGGTTGCATAATTTGTTTTTGTTGCATATGGTCTAAGATCCGAACATAAGGCGAAATTCAACGGCGTGATAATAGAATGAGACCAATTTTATAATTAATTTAGTCTATTAAAAAATGTATTAAAAATGGGTTGACTGGGAAAATCCTGGACAGGACATTTTTAATGAATTAAAAAAAAATATTTATTTTCATTTTTTATTTATTTTTTATTTTATTTTTATTTTATTTGCAACACAAACACATATAACAATAATATAGGTA
>CAJQZM010040474.1:57630-88947 GCA_907164665.1 Colias nastes | reverse complement strand
GGAGAGTGTCCGTTCTGTAGCGTTTAGCTACTATTATGTATTCTGTGCTTTAGCTTTACAAATCTAACCTATAAAGGCTCAATTACTTATTCCAAATGTATATTCCTAATGAATCTGAATTAATCTCTAATAATATATCTGACTACAGAAACATATCAATACATCCATACAAAAAAGTAACATCAACACTTAAGGTGCAATAGGCAAGACTTAAGAGTTCGAACATCTCTCCTTAAAAATAATTTTGACGTGCGTCTTATAGTCTAGTCTACTAGACAATCTCGCTTAAACAGCCTTGTTTCTAACCAATTTGTGAGCCCTATTAAGAGCTATCCCTATCAACGACTGCCTGGTATAACGTGAATACTAGAACTTTCTTTACAAGACTTAGCCCGATCCGTCTAGCCTTACCTTTGTCTAGGAAGATCAAGTTGTATTCGAGCTTCAGAACTTTGTTAACGGTAACTAGCCGTGCCAGCATGGCTCAGGGTAAACGGAGTCGTGTAAACTTTGCAACGCACACTATAATTGTTTAATTCGTGTTGTTGTTATAATAACTAGCTTGTATCCTTGCAATTTTGACGGTAAATAGGATTGTGAGAGTGCCTAAGATTCAGAAAACCTGAGCTTTATCAGCTCGCAAAAAGTAAAAATAAAAACCAAAGATCTGCGGCTAATGTTCTTAAATTGAGTTAATTTTTTGTCTAATTTGGCAAATGTATCAATGCTCGAATCTTGAAGAATTAAGGTGTATTCTATTCTCTTTTTATGATGTCTTGGTTGATTTCAAAGAAAATAAATAAATAATATTTAGTCATTACTTAGTTCTTAAATAATACAACATATTGATATGGAACGGAAAAAAAATCATCTTCATTTTCTACTGCATGAATGAGTAGGTAGTTACTAAAGTACGACATATGTATTTGATTAGATTTTTTATAATGTATAACATAATTTAAAATGTAGACTTTAGTTTTCACGAAATTGATTTGTAGTCACCACAGAGTTCAATGTAGTCGAAGTTTTGTGAAAAAATAATTACACAAATAGTATAATGAGAAATGTTGCTTTTTAGCGATAAAATACTGAAAATGGAAACTGTTTCAAATATATTGTGATCTCATTACTAGAATTAAACATTACTTAGAAATAAAACGATTTTGTAATAAATTTTATTAAGAATTAATCATGTGTGTTTTTATTGTACCTAATAATTTTCTTGAACCTTGAATTATGTTTGCTATTGTTATTATTTGTCTCTAGTAATCTTGGTAAAGATTTGCTTCAGCAAGAGAAAAAGGAAGGAAACTTTAGGAGTAGGAAAAAAGTTCGATATTTTTCAAGAAATAAAAAGTCACTAGTAGTCCATTGAAATGTTACATTTTTTAGGCCTAACCTTGTGTTTTTTAGAGGACGCAATTTTATTTTTGTGATGTGTAGGGGGGGTCAGTGTGAAGCTAAAACCAAGTTTGTGGGGTCGCCACCCTTGTCCCACGGCCGCCATCTTGAAAATAGCGGCTGAAATGGTTTTTACGATATAACTCTTAAATTCTCTATCTGATAAAAAAAAATTGTTAACAATATTTGTTGCAAATTAAATTTTCTACAACTTTGGTCTAGTAACTTTTTGTCATAGAACTAGAAATAAAAAAGTTATAGGCGAAAATGTTCAGAAATTAGAGATATTTATATTTTTCAATAAAACTTTTTTTTATCATTTTACGAAAATATGACATAAGACCATTTTTGTAGATTGTTTTTCGAGGAACAACTTTTATACACAACATTTTTTCATAACGACAATAGCTAAGGTTTTACAGCGCTCTGAAGTGAGTACTATTTTTATTTACTCTTTAACTATACGTATATTGGGCATTGGCTCTTTTCCCAGACTCCAGAACAATGGAAGCACACTGCAAAATATTTCAGCCCTGCTTTTCGACGTAAAAAAAACGCACTTCCAGACTCTACCTCCTGGGTGGCGGGGAAGAGTCAATAATTCATTAAGTATAAATAATATTGCAAAATTAATTATTAAAAAAATTATAATAACAAAAAAAAAAACAATTACTGATGACAAATTATTATTAGTACACACATAATATATGTATACTGTATAGCTAAGAGTGCTGAAAAATAGTACTCACTTCGGAGTGCTGTAAAACCTTAGCTATTTACTTAATGAAAAAATGTTGTATATAAAAGTTGTTCCTCGAAAAATAATCTACAAAAATGGTCTGATATAATTTCTTCGTAATATGATAAAAAAAAGTTTTATTGAAAAATATAAATATCTCTAATTTCTGAACATTTTCGCTTATAACTTTTTTATTTCTAGTTCTATGACAAAAAGTTACTTGACCAAAGTTGTAGAAAATTAAATTTGCAACAAATATTGTTAAAAATTTTTTTTTATCAGATAAATAGTTTAAGAGTTATATCGATAAAACCATTTCAGCCGCTATTTTCAAGATGGCGGCCGTGGGACAAGGGTGGCGACCCCACAAACTTGGTTTTAGCTTCACACTGACCCCCCCTACACATCACAAAAATAAAATTGCGTCCTCTAAAAAACGCAACCCCAAATGTAACTTTTCAATGGATTATAGGTACTTGATTTATATCCTAAATGAATCCTCCACAAAATTTACCATTGTTCAAACTGATATTCCAAAAATGTACCTACTATGCTTGTAAGTTGTACAATGTAGGGTCAGTGTACCACTAGCTGACCAAGCGCCAATACATGACCGAAATTCAAATATACGCGCCAATTAAGAAAATACGGCAGCCCCAGATGATAGTTTGTTGTTTTTTTCTGTATAGCAACATCATCTATAAAAAAAAACAAATCTTGCTGCCATTGGTCAGAAATATTGACATTTTTTCAACACGAAGGTGGCGCCCCGTAACTAATCACATTTTTTACTAAGAGATTTTTATCGGGAGTTGATTGGAAAATCTTAATTAACACGTTCACTGCGGCATGTCCAGTATCGGGCCATCAGCGACTACACCACAGTGCGGCGCCCAAAATCGCAGTTTTCACCGTGGTGCGGCGAGGTTTTTTATATGTTAATCAATGACTAGAAAAGAGACAAATATATTTTTGTGATCACAGTTTGAAGTAGGACTCAATTTCGTTTAAAAATCGTATGGCAAAATATTGGACACAACGCATAGAAAAGTAACCGTTTCTTTTGTGTGCGGCATGTCAAATATTTTGCCATGGACAAGCACCTCATGCCGCACTGTACTGCGAGCGCGCTGCGAGTCAGTCTCGCATAGTGATGCACCAGGACCGAAGCACTTTTCTTTTGAGTTTTTTTAAATGACAATGATACCTTAGAGGCTTTAGTTTTTTTACTTTCTTTTATTTCGTAGCATAAATGCAAAAATGTGATGACAGTTGTGAAAATAATATAAAACATTAAAACAAATGTTACTGAACAAATTAAAACAAAAGTTACTGAACAATTTCCTGATAGTACCCTATCAAGTACCTTGTTTTATATGTGTTTTTTTTTTTTGTATCGACGATCTCGTTATCTGTTAACAAACAGACTGAAATATACACAATTGATTTATATCGATATCGATGTTTTATTTTACAGTGTTTCCCATCGCTATTACTGTAAACATGCCGTATCAACGCAGTGCGGGATGGCAAATAATTTTTCACAAAATCAGGGGTTTACATTTTCCCTCATATCTTTTAAACTATTGGGTCAAACTAAAAGCTATTTATGCGGTATATACTAGACTATATATACTATTATCTGAAAAAAAAAATTTTGAAATATCTTGAAATTTCATGAAATTATTAACCTTCAAAGTCAGAAGGTGCGATGTGATAAAAATGGCTCATGACGCACAGTGGTGAACTTGCCGATGCAATGTGAAGTATGGAAGACATGCCGCAACAACGGTAAGTTTGGCATTTTAGGTGCCGCAGTGAACGTGTTAATCTTGAATGCAATCGATTACTTTTTATATCTCTTGTTATAGGCATAATGTTAAACCATTCTGTTATAGACTTTCGGCTTCATTTTTGGCATGAACAGTTTTTCATGATTTTTAGCGGCCTGGTTATCTTTTGGAGCAACGAAAACAACTTTTCGCCTATTGTTGACCAGTATGGTCAGCTCTTGGTTCTTTATATTTTGCTAAGAAAGACTTGCTTTGTTTTGTGCTTATACCTAATTTAACAAACCATATAAGCCGTAGTTAAGTCATAGCTTTATGTTGCATATTTCCAAAAGCTGACCACCGTAAGATTTTGTACCGAACTTAGTTGGTCAGGTTTCGGGACCGAGAATATTATTAACCTTGAGTTGTCCCCTTGATTTCCGTGACCAAGTGGTTTGATTTCATCAACCTATCTACAGACCTGAAGATCTTTAACGCATGGCAGTGTGGAATTTATCCATTTAACATTTCTGCAATAGACTTTATGAGATGTATGGACCACGAAACTAGAAAAGTTGCGCCTGTCATGCAATCTACCTACATTGGAGACTGAAGTTGGCGTAGAGATCCTTTTATTGATAGAATATAACATTAAATAAAAAAAACTTCAATTTAAATACAGCCTTTTTTTATTTATTAAACAAAACTAATGTTCGAAGAAGGACATTTTGTCCATTTTGAAAATGGTCAACTTTTAGAGCAATGATGGTCAGATATTGGTGATCAGTGGTCAGGTAATGGTGTTTTTAGCAGAAGTAACTTTCAGAGTAGTTTTCATAAAACCTTTAAAGGTTATCAAATTGATACTAAGAACAATAGTTGCAGTGACTATTCAATTATCTGTGTCCCAAAAATAACATTGAACGTAAAACAAATAACCCGTTTTTATTATATAGCTAAAGATAAAACCGCTTAAATGGTCAACTAGTGGTACATCAACCCTATATTTGAACAAGAGAACATCCCAGAAACACAATCCGTCACCGCTGTGCAGCGGTTAGCCGACACCTCTGTTTGCAGACATACCAAGACATGTACGTTGTGTATAAACTATGGAGGAGCATTGGAGATGTTTAATATTAATAGATAATATTAATAGAGAGTTTAATAGACAAATATAAGCTTAAAAATAATGTATATTAGAGAAATCTGAAATGTAGAGTAATTAGGAATAATAATGATTTTAAACTTCAGAGGTTTTGAATGGAATTTTAGTATACACGTTAAATTATGAGAATCACCAGTACTTGTTATTATGAAATATCGTCACCTGATAAAAGCTTTACACATCTAAAAATCTATAATAATATAAAAATCAAATGGTAATTTCTTGCTAAGAGCAAATCTCGAGAACAGCTGAACCGATTTCTTTTATTCTATTTTTATAATATTCCTTGAAGAATGAGGATGATTCTTATGGAGAGACAACGTTACCACGGTTGAAGCCGGGGCGAACCGCTAATATAATATGATAAAAACAAATGCCTACGTAAAATTTATGTAATTGTTTTTGTATTTTCTTCCCCATACTTCACGACCTTCAACATAATTGCTAAAACATACTGCCTATACTTCACCACCATACAAAAACTAAAACTCCAATCCTCACAACTTCAAATGCCAAAACATGGCAAGTGGATGAAATTTGAAAGGTTCAGCGAAGACTCGTTCATTTGCAAGCTCAAAGATAAGCAGACATTCCTTTTGTATTTATTACGTTTAACTGAATATCTAACAGGCCTTTCTTTGAACGTCCAAACAACGCATCAGCAGTCAGATACGTAATGTTATCAGACCTTTTGTATTTTCTTTTTAATTTACATTTTAATACGGCATATCAATCCAATAGAGTGAAACTATTTCATATAATTTATGCTTTTGATAACGCTTAGCTACTATTATGTATTTTGTGCTATTGATGCACAATAATGAGATTTGATTGGAAATTAAACATAGATGTTGTTATTGAGTGGTGGAATTTAAATTAAACATGATGAAGAAAAGATGTAACAATTACGACTACTTTCGTTACATAATATAAAGTCATTGATAGATTGTGGATAGATTATTAAACACTTTAACTAACCTATAAGCTGAAATGGACATACCTACACAGAAGTGTTGAAAGTAGATAATAAATAACTAAAATATATTATACATGCAAAAGCGTGTTTCTTTGTTTGTCTTTCTTTCACGATGTGATCAAGCGATTTTATGATATGATTTATTTTCTGGAGATGGTTAGGAGGCTAGAGAGGCTACTTTTTATCGCGGTGCAACATCTTATTTCTTTTACACGAGCGAATTCACGGGCGAAAAGCTAATTATTATTAGATGTACTAAAATAGGACCATCAATTCCAATATTTCTTTATAAACACTCATTACTATGAAAAGTCCGAAAATAATGCTAATCTAGTCTTTTAAGTCCAAGCACGTTTCAAGTTTAAGTAGCTTAGGTACTTAAGGACAAAATTAATCCAAATTACATTCAATGAGCAGAATTTTAATACTTTCTTTAATTAAGGACAGATTTAAATACACTTAATGAACCCTTATAAGAAATCCATTAGATTTTTTTAGTTATTTTCCCGTTACAGACTAGCAAGAAGTTTACAGGCTACGCGCCAATTAAGCATCATCAACATTTTAATTATAATAATTATGCATTAATAAATAAATCTTAAAAATAAATAAGACTCGTTAAAAATCTCGTCATTAAAAATTATAAAAATTATTATGCGTAAGTAAAAATATTTTGAAATAAATAAGGAGCAATGACCTACGGGGACGTTAATGAAAAGTAATGAAATTTTCTCTTCGCAACGCAAAATTAAACATTATTAAGTGGGATATGAATATCAGTCGCTTTATTAATCACAAGAATTTCTGCACGATTAACTTCTGCGTATCGGAATTAAAATTAAGCTCTATTTATAAACTGAGGTGAATTAATATCTTGCGTATTTGTAAAAATAAACTTAAAAAGTCCAATGTATCATGTTGTAAACAGATTCTTAAAAGAATAACAAGTAACTTGATATACAGGGTGTAATCGTTAAGTGTGCACAAGCGATTATTCCGTAACTATTGCAGATATCAAAAAACTTTTAACTCATATCGAAAGTACTTAACCTAATGAGTAAAATGGCCATAATACATTTTTAAAAATAAAACGAAAAATATCCAAAAATGTTACATTAAACGCTCCCATACATTTTATTTCCCATACATTTTGTATTCATAGCAGATTTTCGAAGTGATGTCCTCATTGTGCAATACAATGAGGAGCTAGCTCTATTTACAGTTTCTTAATGAACTTCCCTTCAAATTTGCGAAGTAATTAAAGCAGAAAACCAAAAAAAGAAAGAAAAAGCTAAATCTTTCATATTAAATGTACATGGGATATTCGTATCTCATACTAAATGTATGGGAGGGTTTCAAGTTAATTTTTTAGATATTTCTCGTTTTATTTTTAAAAATTTATTATGGCCATTATACTCATTAGGTTAAGTACTTTCGATATCAGTTTAAAGTTTTTTGATATCTGTAATAGTTACGGAATTATCGCATGTGCACACTTAACGATTACACCCTGTATACGTTTTAAAGAAAGGTTTGTTTTATATGTAAACATATATAAATAAGGAGTATTTATTAAAAATATATTTATAATATATTGACTTTTACTAAGGTGTGGTTTTAGTAGGATTCTGCCCCTAGCTTTGGTCGCACTTCATGTTACCAGCAGTCGAACCTATTTAAACGATCTTCCCTTATATCAATAAGTAACCATCATTCTCTTTAAGACTCAAAATCATGATCTTTTTAATAATAAATATGAAAATTCGTGCAAATCTTCAGATCTGTACGAAAGAGTTACCAGCAGACAGTTTTACATGCATAATATGGATAGATACATGCAATTTCATACTTTTTAACACGCGGCGGTGTTGTAAAAGTTAAATATAATAATATTGACTTAGTTAATTTAACGTTCACTTGCAGTCTACCTCCAGGCTCCAGAGGATTATGGAGGATCCTATCAAGCGTTATTCATCACAACGGAAATTAATTTACTTGCTATGGATTTAAATATTAGAAGATAGTTTAACCGAGAATGTGTTTTATTAAGAATAGTCTTCGGTTTTAATTAATCTGGCTGGTTTAAGATAATCCTCAAGTTTCTGTGAAGATGAATTTACTACTCTATCTACTTATTGTCTATTTCATTCATAGTTTAAAATGTTCTAAAAAAAAAATGAAAAATTATTTATTTCAGCAAAAAACAATACAAATTTAACAAGATGGTAATATTTGCTGTAGCTTATTACACATTATGAGCATTAACTATAGCTCTCACACTAAGATAACTTGTGTCGTGGGAGCTGGTACGATTATAAAAAGTAGATTTGCTCGTTGTCGTACCTAATTGTTGATTACAAAAAAAAAATGTGTGCATGTAGGTACTAGTGTACACACGTAAGAAGTGAAACTTCTTTATGACCTTATTTTTTCAAAAAATAATTTACTATATGCAACTTTACAGAAATACGTCGAATCAGGCGTGGTAGGGATAAGAAAAAGATGGCGCGTAACGGAAAAATGTCACGCGTAACGAAAAAATGTTACACTAAATTTTTTTCCAACCCCGATAAAGAAGTTTCACTTCAAAAAAAAAGAAAAACTAACTTCTATGATCTTGTATTGCTTTTTATGAATGGAAGACTCATAAAAATGCACAGAAATAGGAAATGTTCATAAACTCAACGCTTATTTAAACTTCGCACTCTAAGTTTGCGCTAGGACAAGACGCCGTCTGTCGATTTAGCTAGTTACCTATATAAAGTAAAGATATTCGTTGGTATATTTGCACCGAGTATGCAAAGGTTATCAGCCATCTGTGCCGAATGGAAATTTTTATTTATTTTAGTATACTGGTTAAAAGATTAGTTCTAAAGTCTAACACGAAAACATAATTCATTGCAATCTTATGAGAGCAAATATCTCTGTTGTAATACGTAGTAGGTAGGTACTAAAAATTTCACAAAGGAATTAATTTATAACTCTATCTCTTTCCTTTAAAACTACAACTTCGTAGTAACTGCATTCCAAACAGGTGACATCCTATTTTAACTTCGATAGAACTCACGAATGAATAAGTTTAAGTTTTAACTTCATCCACAACATCACGTACATCAGTTAACATTAAACACGAATTACAAAACTTGAAAACCTAAACCATTTCTTAGCCACTTAATACTTTAACTTGAAATGGAACACTGATATTGTGGTAATAAAAACTTTTTTCATTATCCCGGTGTTAAGAAGCTTATTGAAAATAACTGTGCCACCGAAAGCGTGCTGTATACTCTTTTGTCACAAGCACTTTGAAACTTTTGTATAGAAGACTGCATTTTATGGATATTACCCATAGACTGATCAAATTTTAAAAGTACTTTCAGTATTTTAGGATAATATTTTGTGTCAAAATGAAGATTCTTCTATAAACTGATAGAAACTTCTTATATCATATGCAAATTATCTGAATATAAGGCAAGTGGTTGATACATATTTTTGTACTGTGCAAATTAATGCTAGAAAAATAAAGGAATAATAAAAGTTCATCAATTCAACATAATTTATTGTCTCTTTTACTCTATAGCAGGAAGTGGTATATTCCTAGTGTCTTTGAACGAATCATCTTCTTCCAAGCGAGTTTTTCGTCTAGTTAACGTTCTGGTATCATCTAAAGACGAGGGTAATTCTGCATTCTTCGTCTCAGGTAGAATACAGCATAATATAGTTCCCAAAAGTGCAAGTGCACCGAAAACACTACCAGATGCAGTTTCTGATAAAGAGTTTATAAGCGGAGCAGTTATTTGGCCAATCCTTGATAATACTGATAAAAATCCTAATGTAGAATTCCTCACTGAAGTCGGAAATAATTCCACACTATAGAGAAATACAATGATAAACGACATGAAGAAAAAGCAGTTGCATATACAAGCCAACACGACTCTCAACCACAGTAGCTTGATTGGCATACAAACTACTAAGATCATGAAAAAGCCAGAGAAGAATATTGTTAACATTAAGAAGGTTCTGCGGCTTAGCCATTGTAATAGAAATATAGAGGATATAGTTCCTGGAAGTAACAAAAAGCCTGATACTGCTACATTAACGTATATATCGCCACTCATTTTGCCAATATATTGAGAAACGCCGTAATAACCCATGCCGCAGAGAAAATATATCACTGACATACATCCCAAATTAATTGTCAGTTTCTTATGTTTGAATATTTGCCAGAACTTCATTTTCCTCTGTGACTTGTTGCTCTGATGGGCTAGGTACTGCTCGATTTCTTCCTTTATGTTCTCGCAAGGTTTTCCGTTTCTGCAATAAATGATTTAATTAAATTGCAGTTCAAAAATCTTATCATTATTACCAGGCTTTTTGATTTACTGGGAATCAAACTCAGGATAACAAAATCGTAATCTGTATTGGACTGGTTACCATACTTTATCAAATTTCTTTTGAAACAGAGATGAAACATAAACCATAAAATACTTACATTTCACCAAACCGTTGCATGACAGCCACTGCTTTATCAACCTTGTCATTATCCATCAACCATTTAGGTGACTCCATCACTAGCCACCAGGAACTTAAGTAAATAAAAACAGGAATAGACAGAGCCAATTGAAACTCGTCACAATGACGAAACAAATACGAAACACCAGGTAACGTAATATGGCTGATATTTGAGGGTATGTGGAATAAAGCAGTAATGACTTCTCTATGACGTAAGTTGCAGTACTCTATGCAGAGGACAAAAGCGGTGATGATGGCGCCCCCACAACCAATTCCTTCAAGGCAACGCATTAATGTGAATGCAGCTATTGTAGGCATGGCGCTAACGAGACATCCCGATACAGCAAGTATTAGACAACATACTGTGTACATTGATAGCCGACCAAATCTGAAACAATCGTTAATCTATACTAATATATTATAAAGCTGAAGAGTTTGTTTGTTTGAACGCGCTTATCTCAGGAACTACTGGTCCGATTTGAAAAATTCTTTCGGTGTTAGATAGCCCATTCATCGAGCAAGGCTATAGGCTATATATCATCACGCTAAGACCAACAGGAGCGGAGCCACGCGGGTGAAACCGCGGAGCGCAGCTAGTAGTACATGTAGTTAATCTTACTACTGATATACTTTTGGTAATTTCCTAACCACTGTTACTAATGCTAGAACAAATGTAATAAGGTTTAACTTAATATTAACTAACATAAATAACCATGAGGCCTATTTTGATGAAATATCAATGAAAGCAAACAGAATGTTTATCAATCTCATTAGTTACATTCAATAGATTTGGTTGTAATACCATTATTTGGGTAAATTCTACTCTCAAAATATAACTTAATTGATAGATTCACATCGTTTTTTTGTTGTTTTAAAACAAGTAATATTTTAATGAGAAGAAGACTGCTATTCGTGAGGTTAATACTTAATTACTTTAGTTTTCGAAACCAATTGAATCAGATTTCTAAGCTATAAATAAAGTTTAACGTTGATTGCGTACGTGGGTATTTTATAAAGCATTGCAATAGATGTCTAGTTTATTTCAAAATAGCAATGAAATTATTTAACATTAAAGGTTAATAAAAATTAATTTTCAATTAAACTTATATTTTTTTATCATTTTACACATAAAAATAAAGTATTCAAAATTGTATTATATTAAAAGTGAATACTTTTTGTTTATTTGAACGTAAGTACGTAAGAATTGGCGTGAATGAGCTACTAGAGGTTTTAATCTAATCTATTCAATAATATCATACTTATCAGACAAGAATCCGAACATTAGAGCCCCAATCAGTAAACCGACGAAATTCATGCTATGCGAGAAACTTGTCAGCCAGGAATTTTCGCAGTATATCCCAAATTTTGTCTGCATGGTCTCCTCAAACACGCCTCTATCCCATACAGGCTCATCGCACGGACACAAATTACTTGAATTTCCATTGCAATAATAATCAATAGGCGGTGACAAAAAGATGAGATTCAACGCATGCCAGAATATCGGTATTTTACTCGAAAATAAAAGAACGAATAAGAAGTAATGGTATCTAGTTATGTCGTTAAACTGTTTTTCTATGGGATTGTGGAACTTTGGATGCTTTATTTTGGCCATGATTTGGTTTCATGGGTAAGTCTAGTTGGTCGTGGTTGTGACGGTATATTTTGATTGCTATTTTAATTTCTATTGAAATTCATGAAGACGCTACTTAAAATGATATATTACTTATTATTACGTATGTTCTTCTTTATCTTAATAGTGGAATAAAAATAAAATTTAATTCCTTGATTCAATACGATTCAAAACTTTATACTTTAATAGCTTTTAAAGAAAGAAGCTAATTATCGTATTTTTTTCTAATAACAATTATTATAAGATCTTAAAAAAAGTCAATCTTCAAAATAGTGTTCGCATTGCTTGTTATTATTTAGTAATCTGTGGTATTACTATCAATAAGGCAAGTTATCTCAACCATTTAATATCTTCTTAGGGCTGATTTTTCAATCCTTGGTTAAAAAAATCGAATAACGTATTAAACTACCATTTCAAAAATGTATTGTAATTGTCCATATTTGACAGCTTACAGGTGACATTTTATTATGTTCGTGTTTATTGGACGGATAAATAATTTTAACCAAGGATTGAAAAATCGGCCCTTAAACGAATAAATAAATGATATTGTGGATATAACCATACAAATCGCAACTTAGTTGAAAATACATGCTTTTAAACCCCTAAAATTGTTTCCAACTAATGAACAACTGAGTACCCAGTACATGTCAAACTTCTAATGGATATAATTCGGGATTGTGGTCAACAAAAACATCTTGAAGTAACCTTTTAAATAATTAAACTTTGTGCGGTAAAAACTTGAGGGTTCCGAAGTTTGTTATAATTTTAAAGAGATAATACCGTTCAGTGATCAAGAGGTCTATTGTTTTGTGAAACTTTTAATATCGTGTTTATTTTTATTTTCCAGGAAGGTTCTATTGTACAAAGGAGATTCTATCAATTTATTATTGAGTAGATTCTGAGTCTAAATAAAGCGAATTAGTGAATACGACTGCTTTTTAAGTTTATTGAAAAGAGAAAAATAAGTTAACCAAAATTATCCATGTGTAAGAAATTGCTTATTTTTATTCTGTCTTAATAATTAATTAAACCATATGGATAAAAATTTTATCCCGTATGAATTAGATGTTTCACCATGGTAAATATTGACCTATCACTCTATCCTCCTTACTATCTTTAGTCTTATAAAAATCATATCCTTAAATCACTCCGTTGCAATGAAAGCAAGACAAACACACAATCAAATCAAACCTCTTAAAATATATTATGCATACTTATTTGTTGAAATATATAGAGCTGTTAATACCTATATCGTTATAAAATAACGGAATACTCGTGATTTAAGTGCGGTATCGATAAATCACGCCGATGATTCGTTCGCGTATTCGCAGCTATCAATCTTGTGTTCTCCGACCTAACGCATAATGTTAAGGTGCTTTTACATTTGATGCAATTAAATTATTTATTTTTTGGAGTATAGTATGTACAAAATATATGAACACGATATTTTGGTGAATAAATTAGAAATTCATGATTTTCCAAGCGTAGTAATTTATATTAATTCGTATTTTATCTTTTCGTATCGTTTTTCTTTATTAATTTTGAAACCTGTGTCTGTCGCTACATCGTTATATAAAACTTTCACCTCTCTGTTGTTATTAGAGAGTCGAAATATTTTTTTTTCTTAATAAACAACAAATTAATCAAATGTAAAAACCTCCTAATATATTAACATGTTTTTAATATTTCGTATGAAGCACAAAACATGCGTTTCGGCACTTTCAGACGGTTATTAATGGATGCTCTGACGTCATAACCAATGGCTTGTGAACGCTCTCGCACAAGTAGGATTTTCTTTGTTTAGAATACAATAAAACCGGAATCAACGATTGAATAAAATATATTATAATTGCTTAAGATGATGGCTTCATAATTGCATGCTATTCGGAAAAACTATTTGTGGTAAGATTCTCTGCGCTAAACTTTAAGAAGATCCTATGAGTGCCTGAAAGAACAAAATATAAAGAGGAATTAAAAAAAGTATAAAATTAAAATAGGTATAAGTTAGTAATTTGTGTTAGTAAGTTGCGTTTTACTACCGAGAGTATTATAGTTTATATATATAAAAATATTCATATAAACATCTTGGTACAAACATAAACATATTATATTGTGATGACGATGGTCCGTAGATATTTATTAAAAGGCCTCGATCTATTAATATGTTCGTGTCCCGGTCCTTTCAACAAACATAGTAATATTTAGAAAGAAAAATAAATCGAGGCTAACGTTTTTTCTGGTTTTAGTTAACTCATTAAAAATATCTATAGTTATATTTTAGAAGTGTCAGGGCATCAGCTAGTACCGAAATAAGTGAAATTTTCGGAATGAGCCTAATGGAGCGTCTTACCCCGGATCGCTGCGGTCTCGATGTCCGAAGCACGAATATTATGTTAGCAAATGTTTGATGGAATTTCTAGCGTCTCTACTATTTGCGGCTTTGCGGGCTGTGGCCGGGAATTGTTTAAATGTTCTTGTGCCTAACGCGAATGATGTATTGGGAAATATGGCAACATTTACATATTTACTTATGTGTAGGTTTGGCTTGAATGGTTGTGTTGTGTTGTATAATACTTAGATATACTCAGATAATATGAAAGTATTTTATGTAAAGAAAATTATTCATCTTAGAATTTTCTACAGAAAAGTAGGTACATTTGCATTGTAAAATTGATGATTGATTGATTTCCACAAGTCAACCACTATACCAAGAGAGTTAAAGACGTGAATACTAATAGTACTTTGGTGATATGTGGGTAGCTGTACGTGACAATATAATGCATATGGCCGTCCTACGCACGACCTTCTCTTGTAGTTGAGATCTTTGCTAACTCCAAAACAAATTAGTGTGTTAATAATTGTAAGGTTTATTTTGTCATTGCATATTTTAAAATTAGGAGTTAAATTTTTACTATCTTGGGAGCCTGGGGTCACTTATATTGGTAATTTTCTTTGTGCAAATAAATTATTTATTTAGTTATAATTTAAATTGATATCTATTGTCATGTTGTACAGATATGTTTAAGCCTATTATGCTAAATTTTATTTTTTACTAGTTGATGGCAACCATACTTCGAAGATGTTTGACGTTTGCCGAAATAAAATTAGGAGAAAAATGATTTATTTATAGATTATTCACGGTAGTCAAGTAATATTTTTACTTATTACTGTGTCGTGAGTTTTTCCGTCGTGTTTATTTTTGGACAACCCTAATTCGAAGAATTTGGTTCAAGACAACACTGACCTTTCTTGAAATGGAAGTAACCAACGTGAATAAAAAAAGTTTTGTCAGTAAAAGTTGGTCCAACTCACATTATAAACAGATGAAAAAAAACACACTCAAATTCAAACATATTACCTATATCTTTCATGAAGACTTTTATTAGAAGCGTTTCGAACAAAACTGCAAATATTGCGTGTTTTGTTATGGTTATTAGTTAGAGGAAACCATTGATTATTTTACAGTATGAAATAAAAGACCATATTAAGAAATTCATACATTATATCACAAAATATAATCCTGCGTTTGCTAGGGCTTTACCTATTTGTATTTCATGAAAATATTTTCCATGAATATAACAAGTAGAAATGTATAAATGTGTGTTTTTTATACAATAAGGTGTTATTGACACAAGCCATCAAGTAATTTGTATAAAAATTTACCGAAAATCACATAAAATCTGTTTGATCTAATTTTGTTGCCTTATTTCCTTTTCAAACTTAAACATACTGTATTCATTCAATTTGGTTTCTTAGAAACGCTTTTGATCGTTACAACGTATCCTTATTTTTTATATGTCCAAATATTTGTACGAATTTGGAGATGTTTGCTAAACTTTTATATCAAAAAATTACGTACAACATTGGCTAGATAGATAAAAATATTCTGTTACTACACGAGCAATATATTATTTAACTGAAGTTAGTAAATTTATGGTTAGAGGAACTAGTACCGTTTCATATGTGGGCTGATGATGATCCATACTAATACATATTATAAATGCGAAAGTAACTCTGTCTGTCTGTCTGTTACTCAATCACGCCTAAACTACTGATCCAATTTGGAGATATTTTGATACCCGAGAAAGGACATAGGCTATTTTTTATCCCGGGAAAATGACGCAATCCCGTAAATCCCACGGGAACGGGAACTATGCGGGTTTTTCTTTGACTGCGCGGGCGAAGCCGCGGGCGGAAACCTAGTTTAAATATAAAAGAAAGTTTTAGTTACATCAAGTATATCTCATGAACGAACGAACGGATATTACTAATTAATTTTTTGATTAGCAAAATAAACGGTTATAAAATTGTTTAAATTATCACTAAAACTACTTTATTGTTCTTAGGTAGGTACCCTAGCTTTTAATTATAATATTATGTACTAGACTGAATTAAAATACTTTTAATCAACCTGCAACTCATAAAGTTTTTAAAGTTTCGCGAGATTTTATGAACACTTTTAAACAAATTAACGGCTTCTACTACATTGGTTTTAATAACGAATGCAACAAACAATGGTTTAGAATTCATAGAATGGGTAAATGGTTTAGGCATGCGGCTTTTATTGAATATTGATGGGTATTTTGAGTGGTTGTTTCGGTGAAATTACTTTTGTTGGCGGTTTTTTAAATGTCGGACATTTTGTGGTGTGCGGAATTTTTTAACTTGGATATTTCAAGCGATACAATCTTGGAAATTAGAATGAGGATGTGGATTGTTTAACAAAAATAGTCTTGCTATTTCTATCTTTAAAAATTTACATCTATAGCTCTTGTTTTCCTCCTGTGGATTACAATCAAATTTTTTTTAATCCACCAAAAATTATACTTTTAGACCAATTTGATGACAGAACGAGGCCACCGACACGAAACAACTTATATAACATTCGATATCAAGAAATTTAAACGAACATCAACCAATTTCAATTTTCCATATCCTTCATCCTAAAATAAAGATCATTTTCAAAAGCAGGCAAGTACCCGCTTGACCATAGCTTTCCAATGGAGAGGTTTATGCATAGTGCACACTGAAGGCACATGAGTAGAAAGACGGAACAGAGACTAAGCTTCTTAAGAACGTGCAAAATTGTTACCTATTTTGGTAGGGTTGTCACGATAGGTTAAGACAAATTAAACAAAACATTTGTTAAATAGTTTTATAATTACACACATTAGTTTTATAATTACACACAATTACATACATACTTACAAATGCTAAACTTGTAATAATAATGAAAGGTAAAAACACACCGTGTACAATTCTCTTCTTATTAAAAAAGGACCTAATAAAATAAACGCAAGTAGGTACTTACTTGAAAAAGTAATAATCAAAATATTTACTCACCTATTGTACTCCCTGGGATAGTTGAAGTATGATATATTTTTAGTTTTTCTAGTATTATTCATACACACAGTACAATAAACCACCATTTTTAACAATAAAATATTACGTTTTATATTAAAATATTCAAACTTGCAAGTTGCAACTAATAAAACAAACAACGTGCGTCGTATCAACCCTGAGACTGTCCTCTGCCTGTGCAAGCGCAAACCGGTTTTTTCCAGAATCGCTGCGTACGCGACAAGCGGCCAGAGTCACACACACATGCCCCGCGTACTTGTAGTAGTGCAATCGATTCTCGCGGTTGTTTGAAGCTTAGTCTCTGTTCCGTCTTTCTACTCATGTGCTGAAGGGGCTGATAAGAGGATCCGGAGCAAAATTCACGCTCTTGTGCACCTGGCTTTAGGTATTTCGTCAGATTTATTTGTGTGCACCTGGTACCTACGTTTTTTTTATTTGGTGGCATGTTAGGAAAAGCTCCAAAAATAATAAGGAGTTTATCTTGATGATTTTAATGTAAAGAAAACAGGAATGACTCTGTGACATGGAAACTACGGTTTAGCATGTATTGTTTGGTGTTATATTTTAATGTGGGTATTTGTTTTTCATCTTTGTTCTATAAAATAATTAATAATAATAATAATAATAAAGCCTTCTTTATTCCATAACTCAAATTTTACATTTCAAATGGTGTTAGTATTATTAGTAGGTATATTATTATGCTAGTTAGTAAGTGTTAGTTTTATTGTATATTTAGTTGAGGTATGGATCTCGTTTGAGTAAAGGCCTCCTCCATTTTCTTCCAAAGATTTCTGTCTTTTCCCTTATAAATCCAATTTTTCCCCGCGACCCCTATAAAATCATCAGACCACCTTTTGAATGGACGTCCAACATTCCTTTTGCCCAATACTGGTCCCTTCCATCTGGTAGTTAGCAGTGTCCACCTTTTGTCAGTGTAGCGCGAAATGTGACCTGCCCATTGCCACTTAAACTTCAAGGCGTGAGTAAGTGCGTCTAAAATTTTTGTTTTTTGGCGTATTGTTGTGTTACTTATTTTGTTTTTAATGTTTCTATAAAATAATTATGACAAGTATATTATATCCATCATGATGTGAAACGTGTAAAAATATGACTTCTTCTACATTTTCATCTTCTTTCGCTCATCCCATGAACATAATAAAAACTGCCCCCATAACTCTACAATCCAGCAATTTCTCGCGTGACCCAATTTATGCTCTCTCTTCACTAAAAATCAGTACAGCTATCAGTGGGTATAACAGCGTGCATACTGAGCAAGGCCACCTTTGTGAACGTGCGGGTATCGAGGAAGCGCCAGTATTGTCCGCAGTTCTAAGCTTTGTGCGGACTTCCGCTGCTATTTGATATTGGAGGCAAGTTAGAAGAGATTAGCGGGTATAGGATATCCATATATTAACGTTTTTTAAAAAAAAAAATAAATACACTTAATACCTTACACAATACGATTACTCTCTCTCTCTCTACTTGTAAAGGAATTTTAACTCTAACATGTACACTATGTTGTAGTTATAATCTCTAGCACTTATAATAAGTTTAAGATCTGTTCCGTGGACTATTAAAAAATTAAATAAAAACTTTTTAACAACGACCTTTAAGTGATGTGCGCTAAAAAGAAAAAACAAACTTTTTCACTCAAACTTTTTCTGTTAACTTACAACGTGAAATGATTATAACTTGATTATAATATATACAAAATTTATATGATATAAAATCTAGTACAGAAAATCTTCTTTCTCTCTAATCGCTTATCCCTTAAACATCATCAGCCAAACGACATCCCGTACACACGTTAAATGTGTCGGCTGTGAGGAAACTATTATTACGTTACAGCCTCGATGCTTTTGATACAGTCTTTCATTATTGTACTGACAATTCAATGGATACTGCAACTTTGGACATTGGTTTGAGGAATTTCCAACAGAATTAAATCACATTCGATGTATATAGTGTATGTAATCCTTCTTTGATTCGATGACGAAGACGCAATAAATGAAAGTACCTAATATTTCTAAAAGGTTTGAAGCAACAATTTTTTGCTTCAACATTTACAGGGTTTTAGTGTAAATATTTCCGTTAAGGGCGTATAGTTTACACCATCTTTGAATGTTTTAACAATAATAAACCCTATCCAAAATCAAACGGTTGGAGATATTGGCATTTAATTGTTCATGATGAATAATTTAATTTATTTTGATGGAACAATTTCTTATTCCTATGAAATTTTAATACATCTTCCAATCATAGACGGAATTATCAAATTAACCCTGTTAGAAGGATTTCACCTCCGCGATGTCAGAAATTATCTCGAAGTTCTGGCAGATTTGTTGCACTTTTCGATTAGTTAATTTTCAAAGTTAATTAATTTCTAATATCTAGGAAATTGCTCCAAATTACTACTAGCTGTTTATTTTTGAGAAGCTAAATACTAAGATCATATAAGTAACAACCGACATAAATTAAAATTACATACTTTGTATTTGGAGGTTATTTTTAATTTTATTGTTTCTCGAATCTTAAGATTTAGGTTCCTTCAATGTTATACCTTATAGTTAGGTTAAATTTTATGCTTATGTGTTAATCATATACAATATATTCATTCTACAAGGAGAGACACTTAAGTTAACATGAGAAGGTAGCTTATTAAAATTTAACCGCCCTACAGTAATAATATCATAAATAACCAGCTCAGCAAGACAAAAAAATGTTGATTTAACGCAATAAAACATCCATTGTTAAAGGAAGGAAACAGCAAATCCAGTGGAAATTGCAGTAACAAATTTGCTAACCTAATGCCCCCGGTACCACGATACATAATTTCCTTGACAGTTGATATCGCTAGCAAGTGATCACATTCTCTTGATGAAGATTTCCGGAGTCGTATTATATGCGTTCTTAGTACAGGGGATTTGTTCACACACTCAGCGGACTTGTGGTTGATTGGTATTTAATAGGATTGATTTATTGTGTATTACTTTGGAGAAATTTTAGTGAACAGTGAAAGAAATTTCAACACATTGATTTCGTTGTTATTATTTTACAAGTACAAATCCTCCTAGCTCGCTCTTGTTGGTCTAAGCGTGATGATATATAGCCTATAGCCTTCCTCGATAAATGGGCTATCTAACACCGAAATAATTTTTCAAATCGGACCAGAAGTTTCTGAGATTAGCGCGTTCAAACAAACAAACAAACTCTTCAGCTTTTGCTAGTTTCAATCATTATAAATGCCTTTAAATATAGAATATTTTTTATATTATGTTAGTACAACTTACACCAGAAATCTTAAAAGTGTGTTCTAGATACACTGAAGTTAATATTTCCTTGACGGTAAACGGTAATTAAAAATCATTGTTATAATTTGTTCAACTCGCTTCTCCTATGAACATATGCAATGCTCATTATTCCATAGTTGTACGGAAACTTAATATCCACTAGAGATTGTGAGGCATTGTGGATGATGGAGCATATAACCGATTGAACTGGACTAGGACGATCTAATCAAGCTATTGTTGACAATTAACAAACATATAACTGGACCATTGAACGTTTTTAATGTGATCGTATTCGTTACTGAGAATATGGTCATGTTTAATGTTGGAGTAAAATAATAGACTAATTATCTAGGAAAATCTGGTATTAAAAATAATATATTTTGAACATGATTGTAGGCATTACTGTAATGATGGATTTAATTATGTAGATACTAGAAAACTCTATCTCTACGACTCTCCTACGTTTCATGTGTATTTGCTATTGCATTCGACATTATATATGCAGTCGACAGAACTAGATATCGTAATGAGATTTATACATTTTTTTTAATATTACGAAACGTATAAAAATCTAAATCTATATGCCTATATGCTATTACTTTTACTATAGTTTCTTCAGAGGGAAGACTAAAGTCTGATCTTCTTTTGTTTGTTATTTTAATTAACTGAACCGTTATATTACGAGGTTAGATAGCGTTATGAAATGTCCGCATTCATTTAATGTTCATGAATACAGGACAAATTTGCTGAATTACCGTTCGTCAAATAAAAGCTTCTAGAACATGTACAAAGTACACACGTTAGTTACCATCTGCATTCGACACCTAATTTATCAAAGCGGAACTTTATCTGTTTCCAATTCAATTCTAACATTTTCTTACCGGAGATAGCTATGTTTTTATATCTTTCTGCTATATTGTATTCCGCTCCCCGGACGAAGCAAGGACGTCCTTATTTATATTTTATTTATTTTGTATTGTTTCAGCAATGCATCTTTGTAAAGGGAATTGGAATTTTAAATGGAAATATGAGGGAGTGTTTGTTTTTGTTGTGGATTGTTTGCGAATTAAATTGGGTGTATAGGAAATAGAGGTGCAGTTTTTCAGATTAACGGAGTTATGATGGATATATTTTACTATGAAGCAATGTTTATTTTAATAAACAGATAAGTATAAAATACAACAAACTTTTGTTGTGAAGATTAATTATCTATGGGTATAATATAAAAATGGGAAATTCAGATTCTAGTTACTTTATCATTAATTTTATGGAAATAATTTTTTATTCAATAACCAAACATAAATTTTGGGTAAAAAAAATAATTCGGTAAAATGATTTATGAATAATTTGAACCGCAATTTATTAATTATACCTATTATTTATGCCACTCAGTAAGTCTCCCCGTGATAGTGTTGCCCAAATGCAAGAACAAGACGAGACTTAGCCAGTCTTGGTCTTGGTCTTGCGCCAATACACCTGGTCTTGGTCTTGGTCTTGGTCTTGCGCTCCCAGTCTTGGTCTTGGTCTTGGTCTTGCAGCAAGAGTCTTGCAAGTCTTGCAATTACCTATTAGTCTATTACTATTTATTAAAGTTTACTTTAAATCTTAGAAAAACGTATTAGAATTGGAACATTGTGAGCTTGAATTAACATAGCCATAGTAAAGATACTTGCGTGATCAGTATAATGTATTCATTTTCATTCTAAGCACTCTGAAACTTATTTATTCTTTGGAACACCTGTTGGTACTCTTAAAAAAATTCGAAATTATTTTGCATGAGTATACCTACGCCCTATGGCGGCAATCAAATAGTGTCAAATGTTATGATTTCGGCGTGGCGGCAACGATTGTTTTAGATTTCAAAATAAGCCGCCGGCGCGTGTATCATAACCATGTACTTCCGAAAAGCGGCAAATTTCTTTGAGAAGTAAGTACAAAACCTTTGATGCCGCATTATCAAAGTGCCGATGGTTAAAACATAACTATGCATGCACTCAGTTTGATTTTAATAGATATTTTTTTATTCGCTATGTTTATGGTATTAGTCGTAATGCGCATAGGTCCAGTTTTTCATATTCTTTGATACAGTTTTTTGCGTCTCATAGAATTCCTAAGCGTACAGTACTCCAAAATTAATAATGCGCATGCAGATCTTCGCTAATTATCGTATTTCCAGAAACACCCGAATCACCCCGATTCATTGAATCGTAAGTGCCCTAAACAATACACTTGCATCTTGCACCTTGTTCGAAAGAAATAGGAGTCAATTCAGAGTCATACACAATCGAAAACAATTCGGGCGATAGGTGACGGTAGCCTGTCAGTCAAAAAATTTAAAAATCCGTCAGTTGTCTTTATATATTGGTGGTGACCGCACGTATTATCTCTGTATAGAATTATATAGAGCTGCTGTTACATACCCTTCTTAGTTTTGTTTCAAAGTTGAATTTTCCGGTAAAATGATTATTTACACAGGTAGCAGATAGCAGTGGGGAAAGTGAAAATTAATAAGAGCATAATGAAAGTTCTGATCATTCTACGATATCAGAAATAGAGATAGTCCCTGATTCTATAAATCCTTTGGACTGAGATTTTAATGATTAGATTTCACAATTTAAATGTTAACCAGTGTTTGAAAATCATTTTTTTAAATATAAACTAAGTATGTCTTATTTTAACCTTCCATACATCCATCATTACGCCAGCTTCAGTAAGACACTCTAATAGTTCTAGAGAATTTTCCAAGTAAATTAATACAACAAATATATATTCGCAATCGTGTGGCTTATCCTCGCTATTAACTTACATTGAATTATCGAAACAAATTTCGTTACTTATCTCTTTTACCTCGCAATAAAACTCATAATTATAATAAACTATGCATGAAGAAATACATTTAACCACTCTATATACATATCGTCTTCGGAGGCTCGGGGAATATGACAGTTGCCGAACAGTCACGAATTTTTCTATGCGCATTATCAGTTTGGGAGTACTGTACCTACCTATACACCGAACTGTTACACCTAACTACTCAGTGAAATAGCGCTAAGTCCTAGCTGCAAGACGCAAGAGTCTTGCAGGCTATGTCTTGTTCTTCTTCTTCTTGTTCTTGCACGGTCAGTCTTGGTCTTGGTCTTGCTAAAAATACGCGGTCTTGTTCTTGGTCTTGGTCTTGCAAAAACGCAAGAACAAGACCAAGACTGCAAGACCAAGACTGAATTTGGGCAACACTACCCCGTGAGCACGCTCGATATAAGTGTTTGGAGCATGCACATTAGGAATCACTACATAGTATAAAACAAAGTCGCTTTCTCTGTCCCTATGTCCCTTCATATGCTTAAACCTTTAAAACTACGCAACGGGTTTTGATGAAGTTTTTTTTAATAGATAGAGTGATGCGAGAGGAGGGTTTTAGTACATTATTTATTAGGTTTAAGACAGCTAGTTACAATATTATAATGGTTAAACCTCGTTTGGAGTTCGCTAAAGTCTTTAATTTTTAATCGTGAAGAAGTTAAACTCAAAGCATCACGTTTGCTTACGTCAAATCGTTTATAATATAGACAAACTTGCAAAACAAACATACGAAATCGATCGAACACGACACTCGATCGAACCTACTGCTTACACACAATAGTTTCAGCAAATATTTGCTGACGATACGAGTACAATGTTTGCTACGTTCCCTTTGAGTATTGGAAACAAGTAGGCTTGTGTTTTATAGCTTTATTATATAGATACTTTCAGTTAAATGCTCGTGTGTGAGCGAATACCTGTCACGGGTGATGATTCGATATTACTTGTAGTATGTTTATTTTGATACGGTATGCGATAGTTGAATTTATGTGCCAATATATACTTACTCAACTCTTAAGGTATATTTTTTCAGTATTCGTATGTTATATTCTTTGATATAATTTAATAACACGATTGTTGTACCTTTGTTCCGGTTTGACCGCCTCCTTAGTACAGTGGTTGACGTGTGAGCGTAGAACCGAGGGGTCCTGGGTTCGATTCCCGGTGGAGACGAAGAAAAAAAAATGTCTCGGTCTGGCAGGACACAGAAGGCTGATCACCTACTTGTCCCTAAAGAAAGTAGATCAGTGAAACAGATGTATGCATAATACATCTGCCCATTACCCCACTAGGGGACACGGGACTTCACTGTACCTTTGTTTCTATTGAAATACGGATACATAGTATAGTTATGTCACCGTAACACTAACGGTATTTTTCAGTATTATGTACTTTGTTATATCCTATAATATTATTTAATAACATGCTTGTTTTACCGTAAATGATACCAATGAATTTCTCATGAAACAAATTAATAATTTAAAAAACATAGGTGTACAATTATTTATGCAACTACCCATCCGTCTTAAAATCTTAAGAAAAATTTATGGAAAATAAGGAAAAGCTCGCAAATAGCTAAATTATAAATGAAAATACCAACTTAAAGCTAAGATTCCATTTACTTAATACTTGGTAAAGCGGTATTCCAACAATATGCTGAGACTATTTCTGAAACGTCTTATTTATGGAGTTTATGTGGAGAATAAAAATATGACAGGTGCGAGATGAGATGAATATAAACGGTTCCGTACAATATAAAAATTAACAAATTATTTCAGTAAGTATAGTAATACGTTAAAAGTACGTGATGTGCGAAATGTCTATGAAAAAATAAAGTTATATTTCTTTTGTGTTAAAAAGTAACAATTAATTAGTACAAAACAGTAGTTTTAATGTGAAAATATGGCGAAAGTTTGAGCTAATTGAACATTCTTTTACATATCTTTAAAACAAAATCAGGCTAACAATTGCTATTAGTACTTGTACGTTAAAAGAAAAATAACTGTCCATAAAAATTAATTGACTAGTTTTCGCCAAAACCATAAGAAACAGAACCGTCATGTCGAAGTTTTTTGAATAATATGTTTTTTCACTATATCTAATATGTGTAAATGTTTGTTTTGCGGATCTCTAAAAATGCAGTTTACATTCCATTCTCCGGGTTGTCGATTGTGAGATAGAATGCTGTGTATATAATTTTTATTTTATTTTCATCTCCGCTTTGTGACTGAACATTTAATTCATGCTAAGAGCAAATGTAGTCTGCTATTGTGTAATGGAAAACTCCATCTAGATACTAGGACTAATCCATAGTTGTGTTTGAGTTAGAAATGTTTGTTCCGACAAAAAATGCTGCGTGTTTTGTTTGTCATTCGTTTCGTTATTTATTTACGGCAATAGCATGTGGCTATAAAGAGAAAAATAACGTAAACATCACGATTGATGGACTGCATTTTCTGCAAAATTGTATACTACAGTTGATACTGGTATTGTATAAATTACAGTTGCAGTTTTCTTTACTTAATTGTTATTGAAGTTAATAACTTATTACGTATACCTTGTTTAAAAATTAAAAGAAATATGAAGATTCCTAAATAAGAGTGTTTAAATTAATTATTATGATAATACTAGCTGTCTGGGTAAACGTTGTTCTGCCTTACTTTTATCATTTAGGGAAATGATGAATTGATATTTTCCGATTCTCAGACCTATCTGATATGCAAACAAAATTTCGTGAGAATCGGTCAAGCCGTTTCGGAGGAGTAACTTCCAACATCACAACATGAAAATTTTATAAAATTAGATGCGATTTGGAACGCTTATTCATTAAATTTCTTGAATTAAAATATTTAGCCATCCCAACAGTGGATACTTTTCCATTCGTATAATATTCAGTTTGCATGGGACTGTTTAAAAAAGCCCATGAATTCAATATTCATGCACAGACTGCTAGATCGGGACAGTCGGATGGACTGATGGATTCTAAATTATTTAACACATTTCGAATTCTACTATTCTTTGAGAGACGCAGAATATTAAAAAATAAAAAGACGTGTGGCACTCGGGGACTGCCGCGGTAAAGCTATTGCATAGCATGCCTTCAAGCCACACCTCCGTGCCCGTCGGAGTGGGGAGCGTGAGGTTTTTTCGTTACGGAATTTCTGGATTCGGTCCCCGCGCTCAAGGCCCGCGATAGAAGCTATGCAATAGCTTAAAAAAATAACGAATAGTTTATATTGTATAAGTAACATTAAATTAAGAAATATTTGTGTCGACAGAAAATGTGGTTTTATTGCTACAATACAAATATACATAAAATAAGTTTGGGTGAGTGGAAATGACTTGGTTAAAGGAGGAAAACTAATTGAAAATGAAAAAAATTGTAACATACTAAATAAGTAAAGTATAATATCTACCTACATCACAAACATAACAACATTATTTAGAGAAATAAATATTTTCATATTAGAAAATGCTTTATTCAAAACTAATTGCTTAAATGAGTTCCAAAATACTTTTTATTATATTCCACGTAAACACAATAGTAAATGAATCGTAAAACAATTGTATACGAAATATCGACCAATAATAACCTTAAATTTTTCATGTGGCGAAATAAACAGAGCCTTTACCGCCTAAATAAGGAAATAAAAGATTCAGTGGTTGGAAAAAGGGCCACATTATTTTGTTCCGCCGCCCCTATAAGTTAAGTTCTTGGGTCGGCCATGTCATGTGTCTTGCGTCTACACTAATGTCGCTACACACGGCTATAGCGTTCAGTAAACATTTAGCTTTTTAAGTTTTTAGTAACTAAAAATAATATTCGTATTCGAAATAAAAGTCACATGTTGTTATCATCTTAACAAATATAGAAAAATATAGGTCAATAAAAAAAAATACGCAAGTTATAAGTACCAAAATTTTCAAAATAAAACAAAATCCTACGCGATAACGACCTCTTGAGCATTCGTTATTTCCCTGGATTGTATCGTATTTCTTGCTTCTTATTTTGTTAAACATCAATATGTAATGGATTAAAACAAAAATGTGATGACCAAAAATAACACTTTAGAATGTTATTTTTATCTCTGACGTAGGTATTAAGTATAATTACAACAAGAAAATATGTAACATATCTAATTATATATTCATAATCATAACCTATAAAATATTATATTGAAACTCGGTAGAATACGGCTAGCCCGTAACTTTTTTTTCAAATATATTCGAAATAAGTTAGCCAATCTATCGTGACGTGTGTAGTTGCCAGGAGCGTGAACATAAGTGTGAAATAGCAACAAAACTGGCCGTTTCACGCGACCGCGCTCAACGACTACACTTTTTTCATTACATACGCAACTTTCAGATGGCCATTAATACAGCGGAAAAGTCACATCTTTAGTCTAACTACCTTAAGTTGTAGTTTTGTATATTTGCAGCTTTTAGTATCGAGTTAATACTATACAGTTCATCGGTTCTGTGTCTTTTTGGGACATTTTAAATGTTTAAATGTCACATTTCTATTAATAAAGCATTAAATAACATTTTTGTCCCGACATTTTACGATTGTTTATGAGCGTCTGAAATATTAACTGTTAACTGCCAACTATTCCAAAGAATCTGATATTTCCCATTATGTCTGATATAATTATTGTGTAATTCTAGAAACAATTTTATAGAAACAGAATACGCTTTTAGTGTCATGGCCCCAAGCTAAACCGTCGCGGACATTTTATTGTCCCGCGGCTTAACGCTCTTGTTATTGTAACGAGTTGCTTTTCTTAACTTTTTCCAACAATTTGTGGGCTTTGTTTCGGATCGCGATAATTTCTCAACACGATATTGGCTAAGTTTTGTAATTCTCGGTTTGCGTTTAATGTATGTCTTGGACTCTTTTCAACGATTCATTGGACTGTTTAAGGCTTGGCGAGCTTTTGTAGCATTTGTTGGTAAGTGGCAAACTTCAATAATTTATGTTTAAATATATTTTCGGGATGGGCGTGGTTCCGTCATATTGTCAAGCCAAGATCGTGCTGTTATTGCAGTGTTTCTTGGAATTTCAGACATTATAAAATGTATTTAAATGATAATATACTTTTAAAGATATTTGAAAGGAACGTCTTATAATTGTAATTCACATTAGTAATACGAACATACTACAGGATTTTCGTCTTTAAAATGAAATTTTAAAAGAATTATTATTATTATTTTAATATTTATAATTTCTACTAATTCTATAACGTTCTTACCACGTATTCATAGCATTTAAAACGACTTAACAATCCTACACCTAGTTGATGCTTCATACACGCATACAAATAAATAACAAGATGTAAACACTAATACAAAGTTTTTATTATCTGAAATAATTAATGTATTTTACACAGCTCAATTTCTACCTTCCATTATTGTAAGCTTCGTTAATTCCTTGAATATTCGTGAGATCGTTTCAACAGTTCCTTGAAACAACTGAAACCACATTGTTTATAAAGCTCGTAATTATTTAAAGTATACTTCACTATCAATATTCTACTGCAAGTTTCTCCAAACAATGGTGGATTCTACGAATAAATAACATAGGTAGATTAATACGATGGTATTTTGGTTATTGATGTTATTCACTGACTATTATTGTATAGAACTAATTTTAAGTGGACTGTTTTGTTTTAGCGTAACTAATTTAATAAATGCAAAATTGGATACTAATAGAAAATAAAATTAATTTTCTTAGTCTTTCCGAACATCAGATTTTGTATCTTTATACCAAAACGCATTGCATGTAGGGACAGGCCTTCTATACGAACGAAAATGCTCTCTAATTTCACAAATATTGTTGGAAATTTTAATTATTATAGTCTCTTGCAGTCACTGTTCTATATAACAGAAGATACTATTTAAGAGCTTTTTCTGACTATTTATCCCATTTATTTCATATTATTATGACATTACAGTATATTCTTTGAATTATAGAAAACATTATGTAATACTAGGTTTCCGCTCGTGGCTTCGCCCGCGCAGTCAAAGAAAAACCCGCATAGTTCCCGTTCCCGTGGGATTTCCGGGATTGCGTCATTTTCCCGGGATAAAAAGTAGCCTATGTCCTTTCTCGGGTATCAAAATATCTCCATACCAAATTTCATGAAAATTGGTTCAGTAGTTTAGGCGTGATTGAGTAACAGACAGACAGACAGAGTTACTTTCGCATTTACATATAATATTAGTATGGATTAGTATGGATTATTGATCTTTACTATAACATGGAGACATGTACATAGGATAGACATGTACTTTGTACATACAAAGACAAGGGCAGGATTGCTATGAAGTTTTGGAGAAGGGTTTTGTCCCCTGATTGTTGTATTTAAGTCGACATCATACAGCTAAGTCGATAGGCTATCAAGCCATTTTAAAGTATGAATCAAACTCTTTGAAAGCTTCACTGTAATCTCCCTATAAAACCTGAAGAAGTGCAATAAAAGCCCCTTGCTTTGCTTTCCCTAATACCTTTTTTTCCCTATAAGAACTTATTGTTATGTACAATTGTGATTCAATGACCTTTGAAAGTAAAGATAACTTCATTCATTTATCTTTTTCCTAAATAAGATAATTATCACAAGCCCTTAGCTTTGTTTTCCCTTATATTTACTCAAAAGCACTTATTGTAATGTACAAACAAGTGTGTAGTTCACTGAACTTTCCAAAAATTAAGGTATTTTTCATACATTTATCTCTCTTCGAAAAAAGATATCACGAGCCCTTAGCTTTGATTCCCCTATTTATTGTAGTTCATTGAACTTTCCGAAAATTTAGGATTTATTCATACATTTACGAAATAAGATGAATCTTCTACAATCAAACCATAACATCAATTAATCTTGAGTGAGGTATAAAGCTACTGAATACTCCGTAGACTAAATACTATTAAATTCTTGAAAGGTAACGAATCCATTCAATTTATTTCAAACATAAAGTACATAGTTATATAGTAGTATAAAAATAATATGTAATATAGTATAGTAGTATAAAAAACATAGTTGAAAGCAAGAATCATAACAAGGGTAATTTTATAGGTAGGTATTATAGACGACTGTCTTGGGGAAAGTTTATTCGTCTACATCAACCACTTGTACTATTACCATTATATTATATTCTGTGCTATTACTTACTGTCTACATATCTAGTTTAATTTAAATTTTTTTCTAATTTCTTAAATTTATGTTTCTCTCTTTTTGTTTTTTGTTTTTAATTCATGCAAGGGATCAATCCTAGGGAAGGAACAGGTCCCCTTAATACAGGTTATACCTAGTAAGGGGGCCTGAACCCCAATCTATTGTAACATATTAATGTATGAATTCAAATAAAGATTTTATTTATTTATTTATTTATTTTATTTAATTAATTAAAATACTAGCGGCAAAACCATGGCGAAGGATTATAATTCACACTTTTTGTTGATGTAAAAAAGATTTGGCAATATTTTTTACATTTTTCAATATGACAAGAAATACCTACCATCATTAAACCAAAATATAAATAAAATATTGTCTGAGCTACGAAATCACAAATGATCCATTGAAATGTTACATTTTTTAGCCCTAACCTTGCATTT
>CAJQZM010040474.1:25978-57230 GCA_907164665.1 Colias nastes | reverse complement strand
CCTCTAAAAAATGCAACCCCAAATGTAACTTTTCAATGGACCAAAACTACGCAACGAATTTGATGCGGTTTTTGACGTGACAACGTCTTATAATTCGATAGAGCCGGATGCACGCACGAAAAAACATGACTCATGCGGCGTTACCTCGCTCTGAGGCGTTCCGTAAGGCTTGAAGTGCAAGCGAGAGCGCGGAACGAGCGACAAAGAAGCACAATCAGACGTTGTCACGTTCAACTATCGTCAGTAATTTTAATAGAAAGAGTTATTGAAGAAGAAGGTTTTAGTATTAGTCCATTGAATGAGTCCCTCCAAGGGGGGTCTAGAGTGCGTGAGTTAGTAACGTAAGATGTTTCTTCGGAAATATGTCAAGAGTCCCTAGGTAATAAACATACTAAAACCCCGGGACACTAGGAGGAGCCCCGGAGTGGGGGGAGGGGGGGAATGGGTCCATTTTTTCATTTTTCGCTTAAATCTCAAAAACGGTACATGTTAGAGAAAAACTTTCAAGGAAAAGTTGAAAGGCCCTAAAATTATCTACAAGTTGTAGCTAAATCATTTTTTTCTATTCGCAGCCGTTTTCGAGCTACATCCCATGAAATGTGAAAAATTCGAAAACTTTTTATTTTACCTAACTACCCTAATAAAATTCAATACCTCCTAAACGCCTCCATGGTGGAATCTGGTTTTTTTTTATCAATGATAGACCTTATTATGAGCAATCTATCTGAACCGGTCACAAGTTGCACTTTTGAGTTTTTTGGAAGAAAAAATAAAAAGATCAAGTTCAGTAACTCAAACTACCCTAATATAACATTTTGACAATCGATTCCTGCTAAAGGCTTCCATGGAGGAATGAGATTATTTTACCAATTATAGAACTAATTAAGAGCAATCTATCAGTACCGGTCACAAGTTGCACATTTGAGTTTTTTGGAAGAAAAAAAATAAAAAGTTCAATTATCGTAACTACCCTAATACAAATTCAATTCCCCGTAAAGGCCTCCGTGGTGGAATCTGGTATTTTTATCAATGATAGACCTAATTATGAGCAATCTATCTGTACCGGTCACAAGTTGCACTTTTGAGTTTTTTGGAAGAAAAAAATAAAAAGATCAAGTTCAGTAACTCAAACTACCCTAATATAATATTTTGACAATCGATTCCTCCTAAAGGCTTCCATGGAGGAATGTGTTTATTTTACCAATTATAGACCTAATTAAGAGCAATCTATCAGTAATCAGCAATGAAAATATGGATCGCTTTGAGTCGCTGACCAATAAATATGTATGTCAGTGTTCAAAAAGTGACAATGAGCAACCGTCGCCCCATAAGTTTGACTGCACTGACATACATAGTGTTAAACCCGTGACAACAATTTCAACTAGTAAAACTAAACACCTTTCCGAGCAGGAAATTATTGTGTTGTCAGATAATATTGGTCAGGGTTTTGGCGCTATGCTCAACAATTTAGGGCTTAAAGTCACTAATATTTGCACTCCTAACAGTTCATTTAATTATATCATCAAATCACTTGATCATTTCAGGTTTAATAAGAATAATATTGTAATTATACTATTTGGAGATAGTTTAAATATAAAAAATAAGGATATTGATGTAGGATTTCATAAAATGTTGGAAATTAGTAGTAAGACTAAATGTAAATTTATGTTGTGTACTTTGCCATACCTACCTGGTTTGACACAAGAACAAAATAGATTAATTCATAATATGAATTTAAAATTGTATAACATAACAAATCATCATCGTGATGCATTCATTTACTTTGACATTAACTTATGTATTAAATCTTTTACTTTGACAAAGAATACAGTGTATCTGCCATCTTGATATAAGCGAGAACTTGCTATGTTAATAGCATATAATATTAATCAGTCTGGTACATGTTCGGTATCAGACCATCGATCTACTATAATTTTATGTAGTAGTAATTATATACATCAACCTAGGTTAAGTGTTGACAGACAATCTAGCCCTAAGCTAGATTTAAACTAGTTTATAAGACAACAGCTAAGCAGTCTTTTTCCATTGTGCATCAAAATATTCAAGGCTTGGCTAGCAAATTGTTAGAAATAGAATTGTTTCTGAATGATAACAATATTAAAATATTTTGTGTAACAGAACATTGGCTTAAACAATGTCAGTCGTTAGTAAATATTGAAAATTACAAATTAAAAAGTATATACTTTAGGACACAGGCTATTCACGGAGGTTCTGTTATTTTTGTACATGATAGTGTAAAATGTAAAGAACGAACTGACATTGTTAGTCTTTCTGTAGAACGGACCATTGAACTGTCCTGTGTGGAGCTGGAGCGTTATATTATTGTTTGCGTTTATAGACCCCCTTCCAGTGACTATGTAATATGTTTGAGACAGTCATGGAAGAAATATTAAAGCGTTTAAGTAGGAGTAAAAAAAAAGTTATAGTATGTGGTGATTTTAATATTGATATACTTTTACAAACACAAACGGCAACACGAATTGTTAATTTGTTTCAGTCATTTAATCTGTATAAACTTTTTAATGAACCCACATGAATTACACCTACTTCTGCAACCTGTATTGATAATATATATTGCAACTGCAACTGTTTAGAGAAAAATATTCTCAATACACTCACTTCGGATCACTGTGGCCAGAAAGTAGTTTTTGAATGGGATTGTTTACCTGAATTTAAAAGAATTAATGTTAGGCCTATAACTAAAAAAGGCATTAATAAATTTAGAGATAATATTAATAAAAACCTGCCCGTACTGAATGATCAATCCTGTCATAATAATCCTTGTGAAATGTTTAAAAATCTTTTTAATTTAGTGCATAATGAATTTGAAAAAATATTTAAAGTTAAATCTTTAAATATTACCAAGGATTTACCATTTAGTAAATGGGCGACACCTAGCATACATAGGTGTAGGATCGTTCTTTATGAGTTATATGGTATGAAGCAATATAATAAAGACCCATCTTTTCTTAGTTATGTTAGAAATTACTCAAAAACTTTTAAAATTGTTTGTTTTACTGCGAAGCGTTTGTATATCAGAGATAAAATACGCGACTCCGATAATAAAGTTAAAACAGTTTGGTCTATTATTAATGGTGAAATGGGTAAAAGCAAATCAAGTAATACCATAAAACTTGTTAATAATGGCATGGTTATTGACAAAAATGCTGATGTTGCGCTTGCATTTGAAGATTTCTTTAGTAGTGTCCCTGCTAGCATTACTAATAATTTAAATTCGTCTTCAGCAATTGCAGAGACCTTTTTGAGGGACCATGTAGCGGCGTGCAGCACATTATTTGAATTGCGACACGTAACTGCTAATGATATTGTTACAGCCTTTAAGACACTAAATTTAAAAAATACTTGTGATCTTTGGGGAATGTCCGTAAATTTAGTTAATAATATAATAGAAAATATTGCGAACAATTTAGCTTTTATATTTAATAAGTGTTGTGACTATGGTACATTTCCTAATTTATTAAAGCTTAGTAAAGTTATACCTCTATTTAAGAAAGGCGATCAAGAAGACTGTAACAACTATAGACCTATCTCGATTTTACCAACATTAAGTAAGGTATTCGAAAAGTTAATATTAAACCAATTGACTAGTCACTTTGCATCTAATAATTTGCTGCACACCAAACAGTTTGGTTTCACAAAGGGGCGCTCAACCACAGATGCTGGAGTTGCACTACTAACACATATATATGTTAGCGCGTTTAATTTAACCCTAGAACCGTACCCTGGGGTACAAATGAAAAAAAAATCAGAAAATTTTCTATATCTTTTTTTCTAAACAACGGTTTCTTTTGCGCGTTCGTGTATTTGTCGGGGATGAGGAGACACGTAGATACCGTATTCGATCAGTGGTCAAGCTATTGAGAACACGTCGTACGAACCTGTCGGGGTACTCCAGTACCCCTGGGTACTACGAACGTAAGTATTTCAAGGTTCATTTATTTTATTTTTTCGCCTTTTGGTCCTTTTATTTTATATTTTTTATTGATAAATTTGATGTGCAATTATAAGTTTACTTTACATTCATGTTATATACATACTGTTATTGTTAAATAGTGTAGGAATTTGTATTTTCAACAAATTTATGATTTACTGCATGATTTGAATACCTGAGTTATTCATTTTCTTTTTTTGAAGGCAAATGATGGATGAATTTTGATTTTTTGTGGGAGGTGGAATAACAAGAAGAGCTGGTACTTGGGGAGGCATCAAAATATGAACCTGACGAAAAAATTTTAATTTTTTATTATAAAAAACTTCACCTAGAAGAACGATTTCAGTACATAACTTTGCCAATGTCTCTACAAATAAGTAATGGAGATATTTTAGGACAACAATTACCAATAACTGCAGGGACCACTGCTGTTTCAAAATCTGAGATGTAACTGTGAATATCCACGTTAAAATTCCGTCAGTCCCGCACACAGTGCAGGAAGTGAAAACTTTTAATAAATTTTGATCACCAACGTAAAGTGTGTGTAAATTGTAGAAAAAATATAAAAATGCCATGATAAATTAAATTATTAGGACCTAAATGAATGTTAAGATGACCTTAATAAGTCAACATTTAATAAAAGTTAATAATCTTTTTGTAATCTTGTTTTTTTCATAGGGGTACACTTGTACCCCTGGGTACCGTTAATGAAATTTTAATATGGGTACGGTTCTAGGGTTAAAGATAAAATAATATTTTAAAAGTAAATCAATTGATGAACTTAATTAATTATTTTAATAATGATCAAATGGATAAAAGTATTAATATAATTTAATTATCAAATAATAATAATATTAAATGTCATATTCAAAATAACGATCAAAACAACACAAATAACACCTGCGCTGACTCACACAGTCACGCCACTCGAATAATCGTCCTATAAATAACGGTCGTCTGCAGTTGCGAGTCATTCTTGTCTTGACTTTGGTCGAGTAAAGATGTCTAAGAAATATTATATCAGTATTTAATTACGAAATACAACCACGCTTTAACATCAGAAGTAGAAGATGAACCAGCCCTTACTCGGAATCCTGGCAGGCTGGCACAAATTCTTCCATCATACTACGTGACAGTGTGTAACTGTCACTGTCACCATCATGACATTATACCACTGTGGACTTCAACCTTCGAAAAAATTGAATTGAATTGACTTCAAGTAAACAAGGATGAAGGAACTCGCACAATGTGTGTTTTCTTGTGCGTTGTGTGAAGTAAATGTTTGTGGTGTGGAATATTGTAACGGTAATGTAGTTCATCAATATTATAATGTGATGTGCAATCCGGGCGGTTGTCCAGGATATTTGAGCCTTTAATTGTGGTAAGCGAACGACGTGCTTATGTCACAAATAATAAGTTTTTGATCCCATGGAATTTGGATCCAATGTGGTGCCTTCGATGGCGCCCAGTGTAAGCTATTGTGGTGGTAAATTATTATTTTTCTGTATTTTGACGATTGAAAAACGCTTCTAAGCGAAGTCCAGTTGAATAAATCAATATTTGAGTTTGAGTTCATCGTGTGGATGTGATGGTGTTCTATAAGGTCAGTTTGGCCGAGCGGTTATGTTTGTGTTATAATACATTGTGTTTTGACATCACAAGATAAATTACCGTACTCATTTCAAATGAACGTACGAGGACGTTTTGTGTTATTGTTTTACTATGGCCAAGCCGGATATAACTTGTGTTTTAACTTTTAATTATGTTCCAGGACTTATGGTTATCACTTGAGAGTTGAGATACAGATGAGATACAGAAGCCGCTGTTCGCAGCTGGAAAAACCCGTTGAGCTATCGAATTCTATGTAAATCACAATAATACTCGACAATGATTGCTATGAAGCGAAAAGTACAAGCAATTGCTAGACTACTATTGTGTTCTATGTACGTGTAAGAATAGTACCAAAGCCAAATTTAGATGACCGTGTTAGCGGTAATGGAAACTAATTATGATAATCGACTGCCACTTGTCTGTACGGGTCTTCTGTGACTTAGTCTGACAACTGGGCAGATAATAATACAATCGAATGCCACTTGTCTGTACGGGTCTTCTGTGACTTAGTCTGACAACTGGGCAGATAATAGTACAATCGAATGCCACTTGTCTGTACGGGTCTTCTGTGACTTAGTCTTACAACTGGGCAAATAATATAATCGGATGCCACTTGTCTGTTCGGGTCTTCTGTGACTTAGGCTGGCAACTGGGCAGATAATAATAGAATTGAATGCCACTTGTCTGTACGGGTTTTCTGTGACTTAGTCTTACAACTGGGCGGAAAATAATAATAACCTGATTGTCACTTGTCAGTATGGATCCAGAGTCCAGACAGTGGTTTAGCCTGACAACTGGACAAAGAAACAAATAATTTGAATATAATGTACTACTTAAAACAAGTCGGAATGTCACCAGCTGAAGTGAATTATATCATTGATATTTTGAGTTTTGAATTACCGCTCAGAGCACGAGCTTTTTTCAGAATGGCCGTGTTAGCGCGTTTAATTTAAAGATAAAATAATATTTTAAAAGTAAATCAATTGATGAACTTAATTAATTATTTTAATAATGATCAAATGGATAAAAGTATTAATATAATTTAATTATCAAATAATAATAATATTAAATGTCATATTCAAAATAATGATCAAAACAACACAAATAAAACCTGCGCTGACTCACACAGTCACGCCACTCGAATAATCGTCCTATAAATAACGGTCGTCTGCAGTTGCGAGTCATTCTTGTCTTGACTTTGGTCGAGTAAAGATGTCTAAGAAATATTATATCAGTATTTAATTACGAAATACAACCACGCTTTAACATATATAAGGCATGGGAAAGCTCAAAAAATGCTTTGGGGATATTTTGTGACCTCTCCAAGGCATTTGACTGCGTTGAACATTGTACTTTATTGCGTAAACTTAATCACTATGGGATTAAAGGACAAGCTCAGAACCTCATAGCCTCATACCTGCATGATAGGATACAAACTGTTGTTGTTAATGGAGAACGTTCTAGCGGTGCGTCAATTAACATTGGTGTTCCACAGGGATCTATTTTAGGACCCTTCTTGTTCTTGGTATATATCAATGATCTACCTTATTATTTACAGGATAGGTGTGAAATAGTTCTGTTTGCAGATGATACCTCATTAATATTTAATGTGGATAGGCATGACCCAAATGTTGACGAAGTGAACAGTGCTCTTTTACACATATCCGACTGGTTTACTGCTAATAATTTATTATTAAATGCCAAAAAAACAACTTGTGTTGAATTTTTACTACCAAACGTTAAAAAGTTAAGCAGAAGTATTACCTTGAACGGGGAGGTATTACACCCTACAGAATCGACTGTATTTCTTGGGTTAACATTGGACGAGAAACTACAGTGGGGAGCCCATGTCAACACCGCTGCAGGTAAGCTCAGTTCAGCAGCATATGCAGTCCGAAAGGTAAGGCATCTCACCGATGAAGATACAGCTAGATTGGTTTATTTCAGCTACTTTCATAGTATTATGTCCTATGGAATTCTACTATGGGGCAGGGCAGCAGATATAGAAACTATATTTATCTTACAGAAAAGAGCCATTCGTTCTATATATAATTTACGTGCTCGGGACTCACTAAGAGATCTCTTTAAGAATACTGGTATCCTTACTGTACCATCACAGTATATATTTAATAATATTTTGCATGTACACAAAAACGCCGACTTACACACAAGAGTAGGAGATAGACACTGTTATGGCACAAGGAACAGAAATAGAATTGAAATGCCATTTTTCCGATTAGCTAAAGTTAAAAATTCATTTATGGGTCAAGGTATACGCTTTTACAATAGAATTCCTCATAATATTAAAGAGTTTAGTAGTTCTAAATTTAAAACTTATATAAAAAATGTACTAGTTCAGAGAGCGTACTACAGTATTCAGGAATATATGGACGATAAAAACCCATGGAGGGTTGTCGCGTAAAAACCACAGGACAGTTCTTTGGCATGTTATTATAATATATGATGTTACATAATATGTATTTTGTAAAATTGTAAAACTGACATGATTTAAAAGAGCAACTATGGAGTTTCTTGCCGGTTCTTCTCCGTAGATACTGCTTTCCGAATCGGTGGTAAATTTTAAAATATGTAATGACGTTTCAAAAGTGCTTCTATAAGAAGTCTAATTGAATAAATAAATGTTTGAGTTTGAGTTTGAGTTTGAGTACCGGTCACAAGTTGCACATTTGAGTTTTTTGGAAGAAAGAAATATTTTTTGATCGATTGATGTGATAAACATGGGTATGTAGTATGGGGGAAATTGTTTGAGCCAAAATCATTTTTTACTGCGTGTAACTCAGAAACGGTAGGATAAAGGAAAAAATGATTTAGGTACAACTTGTAGATAATTTTATGGCCTTTCAACTTTTCCTTGAAAGTTTTTCTCTAACATGTACCGTTTTTGAGATTTAAGTGAAAAATGAAAAAAATGGACCTTTTCCCCCCTCCCCCCACTCCGGGGCTCCTCCTAGTGTCCCGGGGTTTTAGTATGTTTATTACCTAGGGACTCTTGACATGTTTCCGAAGAAACATCTTACGTTACTAACTCACGCACTCTAGAACTTTTTATTCAATAGACTATATATCATTTATTGGGTACAAAACGGACAAAACCGTGGGTCGATCGTTAGTAATATTATATAACTGTTTTATCCGAAATATATAAAAGTAAGGTTATACTAGAACTATGCATTTACGTACCTGATCCATCAGCTCACTTTAAGATCAAAGCATCAATATAAATTACAAAGATATCAGGAAGTTCCCTGAACCACAGAATACATAATAGTAGCTAAACGCTACAGAACGGACACTCTCCGCCTCCCGCCAAAATTAAACTTACCTCACCCCCGCGCGATCAGACATAAAATGGGCCATATTTTTCTGCAAGGACGACACGCAACGAAGATTGACAACATTAATCAAATTGACTTAAAGTAATTTTATTATTTTGGATTTGTGATTATCGTTTTTCGTAGAAAATGGTTAGATATTGTGCTGTTTACGGATGTATTTCATCAGAAAAACGCGAATTTTTTTTTACGCTAGTCACAAATGTGCCAACCATAAAGCGTTAACACACACATTTGCAGTCTCTACAGTGTGACTGTCAAAACGATCATTTTGTATGGAGTGTCCGGGGTGTGCCTGAACACTATAAATTCATACCGAGAATTAAAAATCGGAATGATATTATCCAAGTTCAGAGCATTAAGGTTGCGTTTCCACCAGAGATATGCGAGGATGCGTAGCGAGGGATGTCTTTTTAAAGAACCAATAGTATCGCTTCATTTACCTCGCCACGGTCAGCACAGCTCTGGTGGAAACGGCTCAGTGGTGCTAGGTTTTTGCACATACAAAACAGATTAAAGATGTGTGCGAGGAAAGTGTGCGAGAAATGCCTGCGAGGTATATTTAATAGTTTTATAATTTTTAACATTAGAAGATACATTTTCGCAAAAAACATCATATCTGGTGGAAACGGAGCTTAAGGGAAGGGAGCTTAATCATATCGCTTCTAGTGCAGTGCCTGGGGGTTTTCACCTCGGATTAGAGTTATAGTGAATGAATTAATATGATCGATGTGAGATATTGTTTTATAAGCTATAAATTGCAATGTTTACCCATTTTTTTTTGTGCACTCCATTGTTTCATTGTTTAAACAAATTATTGTGAAAAATTCATGTTTGACCATAGAGGGTGTCCCAAGAAGTAGTGATATACTGAAGCTGGGAGGTAGAGGACATAAAGGGCTATCCGAATCACCCCCATGTATATTATGCGATTTTTCGTATTTTCGGAGTTATGACGTTTTTTTCAAATTTTCACCTATCGCCGAGTACGTAGAGATTTTGATTTATGGTGACGTGAATTATGGCGGTAAATGCTTGATTTTTTTTGTGTGCTAAGCTGAAAGATAGGTCAATTCAGTATAGTAACATTTACTATCGTTAGATCTTCGAATGGAATAAAAAAAGAATTTAATGCCAAGAAAGATAAAATTACCCAGTATGTTCATAACTTCAAGGGCCCGTAAAAAATAAAATCACAAAAAATAATATCCGTTTGGCTTTTTAAAAACTTACTCTATCTATGAGGTAGCTACCCTGAAAATTTCATTTTATTATTCATAAGGCTTCAATCGAAAAATTGAAATCTAAAAGTGGTAAGTGCAAAATTTTAATGCAAACAAAATAAAACCAATTACAAGGTGTTTAATTACAATAAATTTTCAAAATGACCCCCCCTGTTGCTCACTGCAAGTGCAACATCACCGGAAAAAGTTGTCTTTTAAACGTCTGAATACCCTTTTATTATTTTAATGGTTTCTCAAGTCAGATTTCATACATCAACACTTCAACTTTGAATGAATCCATCACGAATTTTATAGCCGTCCAGAAAACCGATTATTATAGAGATTATATCGAGTATAACCGACTTAGAGACACTTGCAGCAAAATTTTGCAGCATTCGGATTAATATAATTTGCTGAAAAATTCAATTCACCTCAGTAATGTTGAAAAGAAAATTAATCTAAGTAGATGCAGCAATGGAGCAAATATACAAGTACCTACATAGAAGAGAATGATGATTGCCAATTTACCATGCAAAAGTTGAAAAACGTCATCACTACAGAGCATATCCCGGTAGAAAAAACTATTAAAAAACGACTAATAGAACGCTTTCACGATGATATTATCATTTCAACTAAATATTTGATGTAGGCAACAATGTAGGTAATTGTAATATATTTAAATAAACAGATTTGGTACTAATAATTTTTTTTCTTTTCATTAGTCATAATTAATTACCTTATTTTTTTAAATGTACTCAATAAGAGTACGTTTAATTTATAATTAAACCGGCCGAGAAATTCCATTGTACATAGCAGTTGTGGCTCCGCTCTCCCCTCCACGTTTTTCTATCTGTTCGAGATCCCTACTGCTATTTTTATACACAGGTATCTTTGAAAAATATTCCTATAATATGTCTACTCGAATAAAAAAAAAAGAAATACTGTTTAAAGTGAAAATATATGGTCAAACATTAATTTTTCATAAAATTTTTTTTAAACAACGAAACAATGGAGTGCACAAAAAAAATTTGGGTAAACATTGCAATTTATAGTTTAAAAAACAATATCCCACATCGATCATATTAATTCATTCACTATAACTCTAATCCGAGGTTATACGGTTTTGTATGCTTCAGGCACTGCACTATTCATTAAGTTTGAAGTTTGAAGCGTTTAGTGTTTGTAGCGATACTATTGGTTATTTACAAACACATTCTTTGCTACACATTCTCGCACATTAATGGTGGGAAAGCACCCTAATAGTGGAACGTCGCGGGTGATAAATGTGAGCCAGTGTTACCGAAATATGCCGAGTGGCCATTACCGACCGTTTGGATGCGCTTGCACGACGCAGAGAGAGCTCTACTAGATAGAAATGGCAGATAGGAAACTAATTTTATCATAATATTAATCGTTATTATAGAAGAAAGAAAGAAAGAAAGAAAATACATTTATTTTTACCGTTAAAATATAAATTTTTATGTTAACGGTAACGGTAACCATATTTTATATGTTAACGGTACAAATAAATAAAAACGGTTATAAAACTAAAGATTGAAAAAAAGGTGTTTATAATTTGGTTATTCAGTATTTTATTTTGCATGCAGTGTTTCGTACTAGGTGGGAATTTTAGATAAATTCTGATGATATTTTAGCTTCCATTTAGTAATTATTTGAAGCGATTATAACGTTAGATCATTAATCAAAGCTACTATACTATACTAAACGATAATGCTCTACATTTAAATTATTAATGCATTTAATCTATTTTCTATATACAATTAATATACAATACCTCTCACTTCCATAACATCTCCGATTGTAAACTAACCCTAGAATTTGACGATGCTTAACATTTTAGGACCAAGTCATTACATCATCAATAGGAGAAAAACAATATCCCTTCCCCCACTTTATATCTCTGATACCGGAGAGTACCTAATAAATTTATGACCACTCATGAAAGCTCTATTATATTTAAAGCACTATAAATGTTTCAGTTTGATTTATATTATTGTTTACTTGCTTACTTAATTAAATTGCGATGACAGTACTGCGACAAATTTTACATTAAATTAATTTGTATACTTTCGTTTCATTTAGTGTTCAATTATTAAAACACTCGAGTATTTTTAATTATGAAATTTTTGTGCTCGTTGTTGAATTTTCGGTAAATAACAAATGTCAATTAATAGTTCTGAGAGTTAAATATGATATTAATATCTTGAATTATCAATGAATCTAATTGAAAGTTTTTGCTTGCTTGAATAAAATTTCCGTTTACAACAACTTTGGGTGATGAAATGATGTATTTGATATTATAATATATGTAATTGGTTGCTAAGATAAGAGACAATAAAGTTTAAAAGTAAATGAATAAAGTCATTATTTTTTTCATTTCCATATGAAAATTAAAAAGAATGAACTTATGTAGAAAAGTACATACTTTTCACACTAAACACCATGCTCTACAATTTTCCATTATTTCCTTTCACAAGGACATCTTTATCCAAATTTGTATACGTTCTACACAGAAAACGTTTATTTAAATTCTGCAATTGTCTCTCACAAAGATTAAAACGTAACAGCATATAGACATTCATTCCCCGGCGCAATTTCAAAGGAGCTTACAAATCACAAATAGTGAATCCAGAGCAACAAAGACATAGTATATTCAAAACACGAAAATGCTGCATCGCAAGGAGCGAAGGCGGCAGAGGAAATAGTATGTAAACGCAACACCCGCATCTCGGTGCTTCGTTTGTATTTAGGGAGTTGCTGGAGATATTGAGTAAAAGCGATTAGTTTCTAATTATTGTTTTTTTATCCTATGTTGAACGAACCACAACAAGGAGAGGAGATGGTTTGTAAACGCAACACCCGCATCTCGGTACTTTGTTTGTACCTACTTTGGAAGTTACTGGACTCAATTATAGTAAAATGCTTTTTTGTTTTTTCCTATGTTGAACGAACCGCGACAAGGAGAGGAAATTGTATGTAAACGCATTTCGGTGCTTCGTTAGTCAAGGATGGTTATTACAGCTCTTTTATGCAGAAACTCTTTCTCACATAATATTTAAAAATAAACTGCCTATGTTCAAAAAATGCATGAACCTACCCAGTAAGTTCGTCAAGATATATAAAATATTTTTGTAATGAACAGGCTGGCTTAAATCGTATAATATAGTAGTAATACTTCCTTAATCTTATTAATAAACATTTTTATTTAAATACTAACGCTTCCAAACAACAACTTAGTAACCAGATTGACAAGGAAACTAAAACTGTGTTTCGTATTTGTCACCAGAATAGTGAATTTAAGCTAGTAAACGAGGCACCTTGTTAAAAAAGTGGTGAACTTATAATAGTCGCTCCTACCGCTTTATTCCTTTCAAGGAGTTGCGCCAAATGAGTTCTGCCTATGTTTTACGTCTGTATCCCATTGTATGCATGCTTTATCTTCTTTTTTAATTATACTGTTTGTGGGATTTTGTCGTGTAATTTCACTTTTGAATGGTTCTACATTTGTTTTTTTTTTTTTTTTTTTTTTTTTTTTTTATGTCAGAGCAAGCAAAGGAGCAGATGGGCCACCTGATGTTAAGTGGTCACCACCGCCCATAAACACTTGTAACACTAGAAGTGTTACAGGTGCTTTGCCGGCCTTTTAAGGACAAATAAGCTCTTTTCTTGAAGGCCCCAATGTCGTAGTTGTTCGGGAACACCGCAGGTGGCAAATCGTTCCACAGTTTCACCGTACGCGGAAGGAAGTTGCGGGTGAAGCGGACAGTGGTGGAGCGCCAACCATCCAGATGGTGCGGATGGAACTGGTTTTTACGGCGTGTGGTCCGGTGGTGGAACTGTGCGGCTGGTAAAAAATTTGTATTTTATTTTTATATAAAAAGGAGTTAATGACTCGGCTCCGCTAGACTGTTTTTCTGTTTGTAACTTTTGAATGTTATTATCCTAATTGGAGCGAAGATAGAAACTTATTTCAAATCGGTTCAGCTGATTTGGAGTAATAGGTACCTAGGTAATATTATTGTGTAACTATCACGATTTTCCTTTTAGTAACCAATATTTAAAATATTTATTATATTTTTGAGAAACCTAAATGTAACATCAATTTAAATTTAGGCTGATTTTAAATCTGGATTAATCATTTTTACGGTCCAGACGAAAAAGTTTTCGAACAATTAACAATTACTTCAGCTTCATCAATCAAAATATATTTTAAAGATATGCGTAAAATACAATATTTGTAAGAATTAGGATATCGGTAAAAATAAACGAAAGTGAACAATAGCTAATTTATACTTTAAAAGTTATTTACATCTTGTAAAGGAATTTCCCAAGAATATTTAGGTATTTGTCCTTTTTGTTATAAAAGTAATTGAAAGTTATTAACAACAGGGGCTCGAGCTTTAATTAAAAATATTGCTCCCGAGTTACAAAGGCTTAAATTAAGCTTTTATTGAGGTTTGCATTTTCTTCGGTAATTTATAGCTATTTGTTATATTTAGTTATTCTTTATACGTCGCGTCGCGGTCGGTCTGGTTATTAGACTAAATAGCGCGCTCAAGTTTGCTTGCATTAAATTAGTTTGTTAACAAATAAACTTATGTGTTTTTAAAATTAAAAGAAGCGTGAGTAATTTCTTAAATATTTTTTTGAAAACAAGTCATGAACAGTTTTGGACAAATAGGTGGTTACATAGCTATAATATTATTATGATAATATTCATACTTTTACTTTTGCAGGTTTGTTTGGAAGTTGTATTCTGTTATGATTGTAATTATTCATAACTCATGTTTTCAGATTAAATTTGTTATTGCTTTCTTAAGCATTCATATGAATTTTTGCCAAATTTTATCCGAATCCGCTCAATTATAAGATCTAAGGGCGTGAATGATGCACGGATCGAAAATGTAAAATATTCTTGATTATGAGTATTTTTTTACTTTTAAAATACTTCCAATTTAATTTTTTCTTCATAAAAAGTACCAAATTGAAACATTAATCTGTTTTAATATTAACAAACGGTAAATTTTTATATAAACAGTAATTCGGTTTTCACTCTTTACGCGCCCTAAAACAGGAGTTTTAAAGTAATTGCCTGTTTAAATCTCCAGTTTTTAGTTCAAAGCAAGAAAAGTGCACTCTCTTAAAGTCCGTCAGGATTGCGATACAAACGGAATGTTAAATTAACTGTAGGTACGAATAACTTCATCCAGTATTCATATCGCACTACCGCACTGCACTTTGAGCTTTGTGCGTATGGTAATAGAATTGTAAATGCGTTGCGTGTGTGTTTAGGTTGTACTGGGACTATGTTTTGGGAATGTTTTTTGGCAGAAGGTTGAGTGTGCTCTTCTAAAATCTGCTTATTTCAAGCATGCCTAGAAAACAGACTAAACCTCTTTGGACAATATGTATACGACTGTATATAGAATTAGTATAGAAGTAGATAAAATAAACACTTCTCAGTTTTTAATGATGATGAAATGTTTTATTTAAGCCTTTCCTATACTGTTTTGCTATGTTTTAAGTACCAGTAGGTGTTTTCAATATTACGCCACCTGTCAGTATGGTAACTGGTAACTGTCAGTATGTTAAATATTATATTCATCATTTATTATGAAACTATGATAAGCTGATAAATATAGAAAACCGAAAAGTTTATCTTGGCTTAATAAATCAGATTACTCCCCGCTAATTTTCCACTCCACAGATTATGGTATAAAAGAACAAAATCCAGGAAAATCTCAAATGTAGTTACACCGCTTCATGCACAATATTCGTTAGGGTGGCTCCACATTTGTGCCGTGAATACGTGCACGAATTCACGCCGCGAATTTGCGGCATACGTCGTGTCCTCTACATTAGTTTGATGCTCGCAATCGTTCGTGAAACTGTGAAATGGACGTAGAAGCTGGGTCATTATGGTTACTATGGGCCAGCTTCCGTGAATGTGGATGTGCGTGAACGCCGCGTGAAGAAGGAGCAAATCTTTCGATGTTTAAAAAAAAAACAAATAGCAACGCTTCAAACGCTAAATGAAGCAATATGATTGGTTCTTTACAAACACATCCCTCGCTACGCATTCTCGCACATCTCTAGTGGAAAAGCACCCTTAGAGTATGTAGCCGTAGGGCAAAGCGCGAAGTCATAGCGAGCTGTTTCATTTTTATTTCAATTTTAAACGTGAAGTCGTTGTTCGCCAGTTACCGAGGCGAATGGGCTCGGTTATGTCAATTGGGTGTAGCTGTTAGTTTTTATGTTCGAAAGCCTGTTACTTTTTTCTATCGAGTTTTACGATTGACTTGCGTCAGTTTATTCGGTTTGGTGTATCTATAAGCACTCTTACCAATGCTGGTTTTTGTTTCTAAAATATAAAATACCAAATATTAGAATATTATCTCTTGATGATAAAATGATAAATTGATAGGATACAACGGCTATTTTAAAATAATTACAACAAGTATATAAACTTTTGTCTCTTTTATTGAGTAAAAATAAAGTGTATATAAGGTTACTACGTCTAACCTAAAAAACTCTTTTGAAACAATGGCATCCACTACTTCAAAACAAAACCATCTTACCATGTAATTGCAGAAAGCGCATGCACAATGCACATACGTATAAAAGTATAAACATAAACACACATTTAGCAAGAATCCAGGGTTGAAAGTGTTCCAGATATTTCAGTGTCAGTGAGACGCGGATCCAACTGTTTAAAAGTGATACTTTGTTTCGCTTAGATTTACTTGAAATATAACGGGGTTTTTGGGTTATATACACTGAATTTAACTTTATTTGGGCTGACTTTTATGATTTGTGATGTAGGATATATATTTGAGATTGAGGCATTCATATAATTTAGTACAAACCGTACCATCGAAAAGAAGTAATAATAATTTACACAATAATATATTATTTAAATTTTTAAAAACGCAATCCATGTGTTTAATATTATTATAACTATAGGAATATTGCCTACTAATCGATGGTTTACTATATATTATACAGAAGGTACATATATTATTCTATCGTCGTGACGAATGATTTATAACATTGATTGATTTTTGTCGTGTCGTAGGGAACTCTGCTAGAATTTCTAATATAGAATTATGTCCCATGCATCTTTTTCTTTTACAAGTAAATTAAAAATACATTTTACGTGTGAATAAATATTTCCAATAAGTCGGTTCGCTTTGATTAACATTCCCCACCGATATCTCGATATCGTTCTAATGTATTATTCATTGAGAATAAGATCGTATGTGACGAAAATATATTGATATGTTTTTCATCTTTGTCTCTTATTTATTAGAAGCCTTTTGTTGAGCGGACAAAAGGCTATCGTTACGATTGATTTTAATATGTATTATGTTTACTTAAATTTGAATGATGATGATTTATTGTGTCTGGAGCCCGTGGTTTCACTTGTGTTGTATATATTTATATGTATTGTATGTCCGGAGAAAAGAAAAGCCATCAAGATTGTAGTCTATCTCTCTCTCCCTCTGCTTCATTTCATACAAGCCTGATTAGCGGTTTAATTTAAAGCTTAAACCGCTAAGCAGGTGTTTAAATAGTAGAATACATTTTCATGTTTATAATATTATCAGTACGATAGTAGGATAGGCGTGTACCTAGAGCAAATATAAAAGCAAATTAAAGTACACTATGTAACTTACGTGTATGATGTTACATGTTACATAAGTATTTCATTGAAATATAGCCTGTTATATAGAATTCGACACACAAATCCAAATATTGCAATGGTGTTCCATAAAAAATGTAATACGAAAATAGTTTCCATCATTCGTACGCGGAAAAGACAAATAATTCGTTTCTATGTCGTGCATTTTCAATACGATATTGCATTTTATATCCGCTTTGCGCTCACAAAAGAGCATTGCAGGCAAAACATTTACGTACAAAGAATATTTATGAAAAATGCTTAAACGTTAGACTGCGGCCGGTTGCGGGAAGGCAAATTTACAAAAGAATTCTTGACACTTTTCATATTATTTAAAGTTAGATTTTTCTCGAAATAAACGGGAATGTGTGGTTTGTTTTTGAGGAATTTATGTCACGTTTAAGTTTCAATGGCTATTTATGTTGTAATTGCGAAATTAACTGTTTCTATAAGTTAAGCTTTTACGTCTTAAACTAATATTAATGAAATTTAGTACGAGCATAGAGATGACCTTGGATAAGACCTCTAAGATTTGAAGAAAATTAACTCTTTAGTTGTCTTATTTAGTTGTATTATTTTCTAGAGAAAATATTGAATTATGAAAAGTTAAAAGCTTACCTATATTTTATGACGTATAAAAAGTAGTCTGCCTGTTTCGGAGTACCGTGGATACAAACATGAAAACGTTACTTACATGCATAGAAAATGGATATAATACGAGATATGCACGTTATTTAATTAGAATATTGCGTCTACTTTATAAAATGTATCATAAACCACAAATGCTAGAAACGAAATATGTTTTATACTGCGCATAATATTTAGTGTATATTAAATTAACAGCCATATAGCAACCCTGCAAACATTGTTAAGTGCGCCGCCGAAATTTAATCCGGCGTATGTCTTTGCTTATTATTAAGCGTTAAAACCACTTATCCTGCCTGCGACTATGTAGTAGGGTTGTCAAAATTTAAAAATTTTCATATTAGTATGGAGAAAAAATTTATTAATGATAAGAAGGGATATCATAAAACTAAAGGATGTGATATGAAAATAATCCGCCAGTTGAATGTTGTGTACAAAGCAACTTACTCGTACTTATATTAATATTTCAAGTGAATTTTGTAAGAAAAAAATCGTAAGATATGACTTTTCATAAAAAAGTAACTTAAAATTTTCAGATTTAAACAGTGCATTTTCATTTGATTTCGATCTCCAAAGATACACATCAAATTTACACAATCTGAAGACTATCATAGACCGTATACTGTTTTAACTCTCAAATTGTAACTTGTTTATAGTAGAAGTAAATAATTGATGTGGTTTATTGTTTTCAATAATTCACATTCTTTTTTAATTATATTTATTTTAAATAATGTTGCGGAGCTGATATAATTTGCACGCCATTTATGGCTAATGTGTTGATTCGAACTATAATGTAATTTTGTTATCTTTGCACACACATTATGCAAATAAAGATATTTATTTATTTGATTCGTTAATAAATTCTAGGTTGATTAATAAATTTGAAACACCAAGAGTTTTAGAACTCAAGCTACAAAATATGAAATTGGAGGTATTCATTTTGATATCTTCAAAATGCAGTTTATGGTTGTAACCATATAACTGCATCGCCAAGTTGCCAACCCTAGCTAGTAATACTCATGAAAATTAATTCCACACTAGTTTTAGTGTAAAGCCAGATTCCCTTGTAAATCGCTGCTAAAACTTCACACGATGATAATTTTATGAGACTAGCGGGAACAATATTGCGGCCGCGTATTGAATTATTATTACCACGTATCTAATTTAGTTTAGTCTGCCCTGGGCAGAGTTTGTAGGGTTGCTACAATATACTGGCATATTGGGATCATGTGTCACGTTTATCTTAGTTGGGTAAATATGATGTTACGATGATGAAAGTGGTAAACTAGTTTCTAGTAAAGATTAGTCTCCATTCATAATACTGAGAGAAAAGTTTTATTTTTTTGTCTTGTTCAGAATTCACTCACAAATTACTTATTAGACAGGTAGTTGTCATTGCCAAGAGTTAAGTAGTGTGAAATGTCAATTAGATGAGTAATTAATAAAATTACTGAAACATTTTGGCTGTAATTTTGTATACAGATGATCCAAATAATATAGGCCCCTTTGTATACTTTCCATACCTATGTTTTGTACATGGGGCATTTGTCGCGAGAGCATAATAAGCCAGTTAGGTTCAATGCGCGTTTTGGCGTACTTCCCTACAAACAAAATGATTGTAATCAATGGATAAAGTCGCTGTATAATAAATCTAAATGTTGTTATTAGCTAGAAAATTATTCTGGTAATACTGAGGTTCAAATTTTTATGGGCATAATAACAAACATTCACTTCCAGATTTCATTTGCATAGAAGCCTAGCGATGACGCATACTTGATCCTAGGGTTCCTGTTTTACACGTCAATCGAGGAGTGACGTCACAACACATTGACGGGTACAGATGGATTTAATCGAATATCGGTCTTGTATGTGCTTGTATGATGAGCTATCAATCTGTAAGTGAAACTGTTCTGTGGACTGGTTTGTTGGATTAATTATGTAGGGAAGTGTAGGGACATTGTGGTAGATAAGGTTTGGGCTCACTGTACAGTCAGTTTTCTTTTGTTGAGTGCAAAATTAACAAATGAAATCATATTGATGGAATAAATAAACATAGATAAAATGGAAAATTAAAGCTTTCATTAATGAGACTTCAAACTTGTGTGTTAAAAAATGTTAAAACATTTAAATTTATCATAATACAGCCGTTATGACGCTTAAGAAATATACAAAAATTCAAAGTATTAAGTCTTATTAATTTTCCATTTATTTTATCTATGTTTATTAATGATGTTATTTAACGAAATGTTTTCCTTTCATTTAAACGCCTTTCGCCTTTCCCAACACGACAAATGGTTTACACATTCGAATTTTTGTTTCAATAAACATTTCATATTAATGACGGTAGTCACATACGATAAATAATCCATAGCTTGAACTTTTTGCCAAGATAATAGACGGCTGGTAAGTGGCGCAGTAATTTCAACGGACCCGACCATGCCCTATTGTTTCTGTACATAGAACATAGATTACTAGATAATATTGGTATATTTTAAATGTAATTTCTACTCTATTATAAACGTTATTTATTAATAAACTTAAAGTTAGGTGTAATTATGTTCTTCTAGAAGTCTAATTGAATAAATAAATGTTTGAGTTTGATTTTGAACATTCTAGATAATAAATAACATAAACTAGGTACTTACTACATGTGCGGTTTTGTAAATATAATTTAAGTCGTAAGCCGTAGGCTATATTATATATACCTAATTTCATTTTATAACACACTAAAATAACAATTTAAGTTACATAAGAACGATTAACAGCGTAATGTGTTTTCTGTGATCAACAACAGAATAATCGAAACAAACAATACATAAATACCTAAAACGAACTATACAATAACAAGATAAAATATAAAATCTGTAAAGTGCTTCTAGCAACCAATAATCCGTACATTTATGTATTTTATGAATCTGCTGCATGCTTACGTTCAATCTATTATAAATTCATATGTCCGTCCCTTTGTACCTGCATATCAGCCATTTATCCATGACGAACTTAGCTGATGGTGTTTTATGGATATCCTTACTTCTGGGGTTATAATTTATGAATGCGGGAATAATCTAAGTAGGCGTATACCTATTTAGAATTATTATAGTACTAAGTGAAGAAAGAAAGATCATTTATTTGACTCTACAATATTACAATAAACACAATCACAGCACACACAATACACTAAAAATCAAGACAATACAATTCGGTGGTGAAAAACGAATTGTAGTAAAAAAAATATTCGCCGTTTCCAAAGTCCATATGATTTGTCTTGCATGCTGAATTAGTTTTGCTATTACAAAATTCATACCATAGTAAAAATAATTGGTGAAATATGTTTTTTTTTTGTTCAAACATACATCAATGTAAGTGTAAAAAGTCCAAACATATTGTTATTCTAATATTAAACATTCACACAATAAAACCTTTATCTTAAATAAACCTACAAACGAAACACAATACGACTAAAAATATTCCGGCCATTGTTTTAAATAACAATAATTTTCAGACCAGCCGACATATTATATTAAGGGCAAGAAATCTTCATAAGCTTAAGTATGAGTTAAGTAAGGTATGAACTTCATGCTAAAGCTACGGTTTAAAGCTCTTAATTGTTGATTTAGTTCCACTTGGAATTGCGAGGATTTAAATGGCTTTAAAAATATTTCTAAAGTATTATGTGTGGAGGGAATTTTGTAAAGAGCAGAACGGTATGAATTTAATAATGAAATACTATATACAAGTGAATAGAGAATACTTGGTTTATATAAACTGTTGGATTATATATAACTAGCTTTCCGCCCGCGGCTTCGCCCGCGTTTTGAAAGAAAAACCCGCGTAGTTCCCGTTCCCGTGGGATTTCCGGGATGAAACCTATCCTATGTGTTAATCCAAGTTACCCTCTATATGTGTGCTAAATTTCATTGTAATCGGTTCAGTAGTATTTGCGTGAAAGAGTAACAAACACACACACACACCTACACACATCCTCACAAACTTTCGCATTTAAGCACAAGCAATGTGTGCGTTTGATACGTAGGTGAGTAGGTTCTAGTAGGTATTAATGAAATATAGTATCTTAGCAGTAAGAACAAAAGAAAATTACATTCATCAACAGGAATCAACTATTAATTCGTCTCCTGAAAAACACTAGATATTATTGTGTAAGGTATAAGTTTCAATCTCAGTTTCTTATTCTGACAATGTTAGGACAAGAACCTAGTCTGTACCTGATTGAACTGAATTATAAATATTAAAAACTAGCTGTGCTCCGCGGTTTTACCGGCAGTGGTAAGCTCCTGTTGGTCTGAGCGAAATGATATTATATAGCCTATAGCCTTTCTCGATAAATGGGCTATCTAACACCGAAATAATTTTTCAAATCGGACCCGTAGTTCCCGTGATTAGGGCGTTCAAACAAACAAACTCTTCAGCTTTTTAAATATTAGTATAGATTTAATAGGGTTCAGTTCATCAGTTAAGTTAGTAGGGTCATCAGTCTTATTTCAAACAAAACTCAAATAAATTATAATTTTTAAATTTCTACAATCCCATAGAAGCATATTATCTTATCGCAATATCGCAGTTCTCAAAAATACATATCTTATTTACGAAGCCGCCATTGTAAGCTGGGACGATTGAATATCAATAAAAGTGAATAGCAATCAGATTGTATGAATCCTTCGTTGGTTCAATAGTTAATGATATTACTCTAACCGTTTTTGGGATTCAATATGTCTTCCGTCTATTTTTGTAACGATTTCAATTATGTTATGGTATTAAAAGCCATGCGTGGGCTGCTAGCGCGTTGTAATTTTGTGTTATTTTTAGATCCAGAGGCATTCAGGACAATTATCTTATTATTTGAGCTTTTTTATGAAAATACGGATTATGTAGGTAGAGTCATTATATTTATTTTTATGAATTATATATGAAAGTATAAATAAAACAAGCATCACAATTAATTTTTTATGTTACTTTTTTATGTAACTGCCCTTATAAAATTTTAAAGTTAAATGCAGATAACACTAAGTAGGTACTAATAATTAGAAATAGTTTGGAAAATCCAAAAGTGCACGCCTCATAATTTTTTTTTAATAATTATTTATTAATTATTATTTTTGTTTATTTAATAACAATTAAACCACATCGAATCAGACCCTGAAAAATGAAAGGGTTCTATTCCTGAGCATACTCAAGCGTAAGAGAAAAAAAAAGACTCGATTAGTAAAGTATTTCGGTCGCTATCGTGTTAACAAGAAAAAGGATCCGCACATACAGACACACGGACGTCCAAGACAGAACTTTTTTAAACTGTTTTTTAACTAGTTTAAATAACAAAAATGACATCAAAAATATCATGAACGTTAAAAATAGTGTTTTTTCTTAATATGTGTGTGTATGTATTATCTTACAAGTGCAATGTATGATACATAAAGACATTTTAAGTTTGAAAAATCAGATGTTTTGCGCGAAGTGACAGTAGTACCCACCTCAACGCTTCGCTTATGAGGCGTGCAATAATAAATAACAAATCACAATTATTCAATAAACAAAATTCAACTAATTGCTCTAGATTTTCTTTGTCTGTTAACCAAAAGGAAATTTTCAATACAGTAAAGGAATAAAACAGAAAAATAACATTGATAAAAAAATGGCAACGTATTCTGTTGGTACCTATTCGATACAGAATTCTTTGAACGAAAATATATGAATTTTATCATTCTTCAGAATGTTTTTTTATTAATAAAAAGTACAATCAATCGTGTACGTTTTACAATACTTTGAAAAATGGCTGTCTATTTTTAATATGTGAGTAAATGATAAGTGTATTTTGTAATGTGAAGTATGTTTTTATTATTTTCAACAGGAATACATTGTGCTTGAATGAATAAATGTACTTTTCACGTAATGAAAATTTTAGAATCAAATTAGTACTCGATTTACGTACCTATGTACTTTTCTTCCATTTTTAATATGTATAATTAAAAGGTAGATAGAGATAAATTAAGAAAATATAAAATCAGTTAAAAATATTGAAACTAGGACATACTTTTTTCCACATATTCTCCGAGATACCAGGCGAGCAGAAATCCGAAGAGTCCTATTCGTACATAATAAACCGAAATACAATTCGTACACAAATGATAGAAAGTACAAGCGTGAGGCAATTCCAATTGGAAAGCCATTAGCTTCCAGTACAGACTGTCCACAATGTAATTTGCTTCGAGATCCATCCATATCTACTAATGAATCATTAAACGTTTAAATTCGGCCATTGAGACTTGATTAAAATCGGTTTTATTGAAATTGTAAGTGTCTTTGGCTGCGTAGATTTTTGGAACAATGTGGTTCGAAATCATTGGTGGAGTAAAGTAATTGGAGATAGTATTTGTAAGGATATCTTATTAATAACATGTTATATTTTATTTTGTTGTACCTAATATTAATAGGTAGTCAATCAAGAATGGAATGAGGTAGAGAAAGATACTTGAATAACGCCAAAAAATATAAAAATATACTTGTTTTATAAAAAACACGTGTTTACTATGAACGACGCGAAGGACTAGTAAATATCGAAATGTTTGGTATAAATGACTAGTTAATATCGAATATTACGTCTTATTTCTATGATTTCAAATATTAATTTATTGAATATTAGTTTCCCTTTGTGAATTTTGCGTAGGTGTGATCGGATAAAAATTAATCAGTTTCAACATTAATTGGTTATTTAGTTATAAAGATAACAACAATTTCTTGCTAAAAGTATTTATAGATTAATGTCGGTGTTCACATAGTAACTATTTAATAATCTGTGGTGTTAGTGTGCGCTAATTTGTGGTTTAGGTAGCAGTTAACTATAACTATAATGATATGTGGTACATATATTTTGTTACTTGTTGTATTTTTCTGTATTTTATTTTAATTTAAAGCATTAGGTATCTTTCGTATTCTATAATGATACCTAGTATTAGAGAGCGCTTGAGAATTTATTTAAAATAGTTGTAGTTGTACGGATATTACCACAAGGCGGGTCACCACTGAGCGTGCAGTGGACGTCGCTCGGCTGAAGAAAATGACAGCGCATAATATTATGTAACTTTCCTCGGCCGAGCCACGTCTACAATGTTGGTTGGTGACCGAGCTGCTTCGTACAACAATTACTTCGCGAGGCTGCTCGCTCGGTAACCCGCAAATTGAACTGCTCTGACAAAGCGTTTGAGCGCCGCGTTCCAACCGCTCGGTTCTCAACCCCCTCGTACACCACTGTTGACATACGAATTGTCCCGATAATGACGTTGTAATGCAATTAACACAGCAAATTGGTTTAATCAAGTAGCAGTAAACATCTACTGGTCTCGTTAATTGACAAATAATGTTTCCAATGTTTGTATGGAATATTGCTTATTAATTTATTGGTAAGTCTCTTGTATAATTCGTTTAATTATCGTAGTTTATTCTCGTTGTGAAATTAATTGAAATTACTGAGAAGAGGATTTCACGACATAATTTGTAAAGGATTTTCGTGATAATCAATCAATTGCATGGACAATTTTAATTATTTATTCAGGCAGCTCGCCTTGGTTTTCATGTTGTTCCGGTTTAAAAATAAATATAATAGCCACATGTTTGTATTGTATTACGGTTACCAAATTTATAATTACACAGATGTTATCTCCTTTCTTACAAAGTTTTTACACAACTCGTACTCGTTAAACAAAATCAACTACTGAATCATCATCATCACTACATATTATAAAACAAAGTCGCTTTCTCTATCCCTATGTCCCTTTGTATGCTTAAATCTTTAAAACTACGCAACGGATTTGGATGCGGTTTTTTTAATAGATAGACTGATTCAAGAGGAAGGTTTTAGTATATAATTTATTAGGTTTTAGACAAAGCGGACGAAGCCGCGGGCGGTAAGCTAGTATAATATAATATTGTGCCAAACCCGACAAAGCACAAAAATTCACAAGCACACACTTATTGAACAGTCTTCTATCCATGTGCTAGAGATCCATTCAAACTCCTTTATCCCTATATTATTCTTATCTCTCATAAATGTGAACAAAATCGTACAAAAGATATACATATCCCGCCAATAAATTGTACCAAACGCATCGGCTATTACCGGTAAAGCATTCACGTGAAGTTAGACACTAAAAGCGAGTTCCAAGATTCAATTTCCGAAGCATATTCTGGGCTAAATGTCTAACTTTGTTCTAGGCAAGGCGTAAAAGGCTTCGACAATATGGCCAACTTTACGACTATTGTGTGAAACTTGAACTCTGGTTTTCATAAATCTGGAAATAAAGTTTTGTTTCGTAGTTTGGCTATGTTGGTACGATTTTATGCCTAGGGTGACATTGGTATTATTGCGCGACTTGGCTTTTTATTTTCGTTTATATTATCGACATTATATTAAAGAAAATAAAAAGCTAAAATTGTTCGCTTTATCGCGGAACACAGATCTGTATCTCGAATACTAACCAAAATATTAAAATCTTGAATATCTTAGCACTCAAATATAATGCTATTACAAGATAATCTATTGAAATAACCCAACTCAAAATTTGGCTAAACGTAGTAACTAGATTATAAAAAATTGTGTTTCATACAATAATAAACAATCACCCATTCCTTCTTCTCTTCTCTATAGAATTTCTGACTCCGCTACGATAAAAAATTTTGAACTAACGATAAAATAATTCTAGAATATGAAACAACTTACACACGTTTAGTTCAAGGCAACCTTCCCACTTAAACCGCCCATTAAATAAATCCTTTGATTCGTTTCGCAGCAATTAAATTCTTTTCACAAATTTAATGGCGGCAAAGTCCCCCGCTGTGTTGTGTCAATCAACTTTGAATAGTGAAAAATGGCGGGAAAAACAACAGATGTTTTTGGTAACTTGATAAATGACGACGTTTATAATAGTCTTCGGTAATGTTTCAAAGAATCGGTTGACGTAATGGGAGCTTTTTGTTTTGTTTGTAAATAATACGGGAGCGGAGTTTTTGCAATTATGAGAGAAAATAATTTGAATGTTAGTGAAATTATAGTAGGCTGTGTTATTGTTTTTATATGTACCTTCATTAGTTGAAAATTGTTAACACGATAACCGCCAAGCAAAAAAGGACATCATTCCGTTCAGGCCATGTCGGTCAATACTGTCCGACAACTTGACTTTCCGTTCGGGCCACGTCGGTCAGTGCTGACCGCGTTTTTGAAGTGTATTCAATCAGCTCATACAGGCCGTAGGACATTGCTATCAACAATATTGTCATATGTATTGACCCGCGTGGCTCCGTAGATACGGAATATCATGTTGGTTTTCGGAAAATGTAAAGGACTTAGAAAAAAAAACACAAAAAAAGTAGCAAAATTATTTTTCTGCGAAAAATTATTATAGTTTGCTTAGCAGGCAGTGTTCTGACTTAAAACAAATATTATTGAAGCACAGAATACATAATATGTAGTAGCTAAACGCTACAGAACGGACACTCTCCACCTCCCGCCAAAATTAAACACTTACCTCACCCCGCACGATCATGCTATAAATGGTCCGCATTTTTCTGCAAGGACGATACGCAACGAAGATTGACAACATTAATCAAATTGACTTACAGTAATTTTATTATTTTGGATTTGTGATTATCGTTTTTCGTAGAAAATGGTTAGATATTGTGCTGTTTACGGATGTATTTCATCAGAAAAACGCGATTTTTTTTTTACGCTAGTCAAAAATGTGCCAACCATAAAGCGTTAACACACACATTTGCAGTCTCTACAGTGTGACTGTCAAAACGATAATTTTGTATGGAGTGTCCGGGGTGTGATTGAAGTGAAACTTCTTTATCGGGGTTGGAAAAAAATTTAGTGTAACATTTTTTCGTTACGTGTGACATTTTTCCGTTACGCGCCATCTTTTTCTTATCCCTACCACGCGTGATTCGACGTATTTCTGTAAAGTTGCATATAGTAAATTATTTTTTGAAAAATAAGGTCATAAAGAAGTTTTACTTCTTACGTGTGTACACTAGTACACGCACACATTTTTTATAATTTATAAAATATAGTGTTTTGACATATATGTTATTTTATTCTTGGGGATGATTTAAAAATATTTTTTTTATATAATTGTGACATTAAATACTTAGTAATTGTATCACTAGATTCTAGAAGATAGAATCTGCAGGCGCCTGTATCCAGATCGGGGAGGTTGAATATTTTCTTCTTCGTCAGAACTAAAGTTAAAAGTTTTTTCGAGAAGATCAAATTCTATTCTTTCGATCTGAGTCATCATTTCTTGATTAATATCGAAATCATCCATGATGAAATAGGTATAATAAATTAATAGACGTTTTAAAAGAATAAACAATACTCAAAACTTAATAAAATTAGCGTATTAAGAGTCCTTATCGATTTTAGAGTGATTTTTACTTGTTTCTGTAATTCTTTAGACGCTCGTTTAACAAAACTAAATTAGTAACAATGTGTGATGATATCTTAAATTAAAGATTCATTCAATATCTAAAATACGTTCGAGACAATTTATTGATATTCATTGTCCAGTTTGTTTAATAGCCAATAACCTAAGGCGTGTTTCAATTTTTTCCATGCGGGACGTTCGTGTCTTTGTATTTTACACGGAATTTAATAGAAGAAGTTTTCTTATAAAATATACTACAGTAAAGACACTGAGACATCCTAAAATATGTTCGAGGCAATTTATGTACTTTTATTGAAAAATTCAAAGAACATCTAAGTTGAAATAGCCTTACTTTGATGAAATTTTATGCGTATATGGCGTCGAATTTCTAGTTCTTACAACAGAGTTAAAAAAAAATAAAAAATACACACTAAATGATAGGTTAATGCTTAAAAATTTCCCGTGCGATTTCCGGGATTGCGTCATTTTCCCGGAATAAAAAGTAGCCTATGTCCTTACTCGGGTATCAAAATATCTCCATACCAAATTTCATGAACATTGGTTCAGTAGTTTAGGCGTGATTGAGTAACAGACAGACAGACAGTTACTTTCGCATTTATAATATTAGTATGGATTACACTAGCTACGCTTCGCGGTTTCACCCGCGTGGCTCCACTCCTGTTGGTCTTAGCGTAATGATATAATTTGCCTTTCTCTATAAATGCGCGTTCAAACAAACAAACAAACTCTTCAGCTTTATAATCTTAGTATAGATTTGGAAATAGCCAATTATTGTATTCATTAATTTACACTTTTTAAAACAGAATAATAATGCAATCCATATCATAGGATTTGATCGTGGGTAAATTACTCTAGTCTTTCCAAACATACTTTTGAGTCTACTTGAAAATATTCATTTATTATCACAACGAATCACCAGTTGCCTATAAAATTCCTTAAGCACCTGTCTAGAAGTTAGCAAAGTATCGGAATTCGAGTGTACTCCAGCGCTTCAAAAAACTTGAGCGAAGTAACGACCCTAAAAGTCTCGACTTGTACAAACACATAAATTGTTTTCCGAGAGTCATACTTCACGGGGCAGAGCTGGATACGGGACAAGCAGATCTCATCTCTATTGTAAATACATATGATTCATTTTTATGTGACACAATGTCATAACTGTAAATGTATGATGCGGATTTTTACCATGAAATCGTTGTAAGCTTTCGCAGTAATGAAGGACATATTTTAAACAATTATCAACTTGTATTCGGTTTCACGCAAGTTTTATTTATGCTACAGTGATTAGGAATAACGAAGGTATCTATGTTTTAAAATGTTTGTAATGCAATCTCAATTCAATGAAAATATAGAAAGGTTTTGAGTAGGTATAGTTGGAAATAAAAATATATTTTGAATTGATTACTGCCAACAAATAAATGCGATATTAAATAAAATTTGATATTTTCCATTATGAATTAAAATATGTAATTGTTGTATTTATAGGTATATCAAGTAACAAAATAATAAACACATTTAAGAGCATAGTAAGTTAAAGTTCCAAATTACTGACTTCCAACTAAAACTAGCTATTATACACATACTAAAACAAAAGCCGCTCTTTTTTTTCAACCAAGCTGAAATTCAGGACACCCTTTTTTAAAACTTATTTACTCAACTGTTACGCAAATCGGTTTACAGAGTAAAGTGTGAAGTAATGCCTAATTGGCGTTGTCATTTTTCTTAAAAAACTAAAAGAGAATCCGTCGTACATTTTCAGTGAGATGAAATATCATCCGCGACGGAAACCCGGAGATCCTGGCGCTTTGCCAGAGTTTTTACACTATTCCAGTTACTGATTTATTATTTAATCAGAAGAAAATCTGATTGACCTTTATCGAAGTCATAGGTGGTGTTTAGAATGAAGGAAAGAAAAAACATTTATTTCAAGGACATAATCAACAAAGTTTAGGAGGTGCGTTGTTGTAAATAGTTAGGCAATAAAATTAAACAATCATGGTTTGCATTTTAATCAATTTTACTGATTTCATGTATTTAAATTTTGAAATAATATAGGTACATCTACATCTAAATATCGTTATTACAAGCTTGAGGACAATTTTGTTGACCTTGAAGTATTTTCTATAACATAGAGATTAGTAGCTTTTCATCCGCGTCTTCGCCCGTGTATCTAGTGAATGAAAAAAACCGACCAAATTCTCATCAAAATCGGTTTAGTGGTTTAGGCGTGAACTAGAGACAGACAGACATAGTTTTTTCATATTAGGTAGGATTGTACATTAGGTACGTAGGTA
>CAJQZM010040474.1:4807-25578 GCA_907164665.1 Colias nastes | reverse complement strand
CTGTCCGTCACGTGTGCGTTGCGCGCCGCAGCGCGCCGTGTGAACACGTTGGTTATTTGTATGTAAAACGACGCAGCGACAGCGCTATGACGACGCAACGCTGACGCGACGCGCCGTGTGGACTTACTCTTACTCGAGAAAGGCTGAACCGATTTCGTTAATTATTTTAATATTCCTTGAAGTGCAAGGGTGGTTCTTATGGAGAGAAAAAGTAATCATGCCATGGGCGAAGCCGGAGCGACTCGCTAGTGTTTATATAAATTCACTACAAATACAGGCTGTGAAGAAAAACGTCAGGAAATGCATGTAAGAACCAAAAGTTCGACGACATGTGACATCTGCCAACTCACATTTGGCGCGGTGGATTATGGCAACGAATATGGGCGGATGTTGGTGGTGATAATATATTTTAGTTGTTTTTACTCTGTACCTAATAAATATTGTTATAAATACTGTCCATATATTCTAACTTAAAAATGCCTTTGCTACTCGGTAAATTGTAACTAAAAATTGTGCAATAATTTTTACAACCGACTAGAAATAAGACACAAATTAGTTTAAAATTAGCTCGTGTAATAGGTTATCCAATTTAAAAATAAAAACAGTTCCAGTTATATTCTGCAGATATTAATTAAAAATATATCTGTAGAAAATAAACTCATTCTATTTCCATTTATGATTTTATCATACAATGAACGAGATATTGATTCAGCCTATTTTAAGCCCGTTGAGTTTTGGCATGTTCCTGACCAAAATAGCTAATATCCCTGTCCAAAACCTTATTATAAGTTATAACCTCGTACAAATATAAAGATTTTAATGATGACAATAAATACACTTCAGTTCGAGGCAGTCTAAAGTTATTAAAAGACAATCGAATTAAAGAATTAATGATAATATATTATAAACTGCTGTTAGATTAAAAAAAAAAACTTATGCCGATGTATCAACATAAAATATTAAAACTCTTAATCGTTTCCTATTTTTTTCAATTATTTGAAAAACATGATAATAGGTATGTTATGATTTTTAATGTCACCTGAATTAATTAGCGACACGTTTTAGTATAATTTATGGACCGCTAATTCTACGGTAAGTAATTTCGTAGTGGGAACACAATTTATATCTACCAATATTTATAGTAATGTAGATAGACTTAAGTATGCATTTGCCTTATTAAAAACAAAAAAAAACTTTTGATGAAACAAATAAAAATCAAACATGGAATTCCTATTTCCCGCGTTAGAATTTAATCGCTTTTTTAAATGTGGAATATTTACGACACAGCCCTCGTGACTATAACTCAAGCGGGCTTGATGCTATATGTCACTTGCATATACATTTATCTGTGTATTTTAGCGAAAATCCTTCGCGCGACAAGCAGTTTTATGTATTTTTTTGAAAAAAAAATTTAAATAAATGTGTTGTGGCGCAAAAATACGTCCGTAGTGACGGTTTCTAAATTCTAAATATTTCCGATTTTTTTAGATGTTATACCTAAACTCAAACTCAAAAATGAATAAATATTCTGTGAAATTCTCCACTATATATAATGTTTGGTAGAATAGATAAGTAGGTATATAAAATGTTGCATAACTAATTTATTAAGAAATTATGAATAAAAAAACTACAGATTGTTTTAAAGTCCTTCGTTAGTTTTGTATTTTTTCAAGCATTTTACAGAAAAAATATCCAATATAATAGACCTCATATATCTCATTATTTATTTAAACAAAAATCCGACAGCTCCACACATTTCTCTGCCATTTTTTTTCGTTCCGTCCCTTCACAGTTCATTTTCGCTAATTAAGTAATTATACTGATTGTCTAGATTACGTTTAAGAAAGCGACAAAAACTCAAAGAGAAAATAAATGAACGTACAATTGTAATTGACTTGGCCCTCAAATGTTTTCAAATTGAATTGTTTTCTACCATCGTTTGTGGTTCAAGTGAAATATTTCTATTTTTAAATGCATATTTAATTTGTAGATAGAAGATAGTAAACAATTTGGATGATTATTATGATGTATTTAATGTAATGTTTTTGAACGTTAAATCAAACAAGCGAAATAGCTTCTACTGAGACAGCACTAAAAAAACTCGTGGATTAAACCTTCTCATAAACTGGTAAATGAGGCCAATAGTCAGTAAGCAAATCAACTATTATATGATGAAAAAATATATAGATTAGTTTAGAGAATATAATTCTTGAAATACAGAAATAAACACGGATTTCCAATCAAAGAACTGTACTAATTCGTGTCGATTGTACTCAACTTTCGTAATTATTTCTAAAAATACAAGATCCTTAATTCCTTTCAAGCGACTAACTTAAAATAATCCAACGTAAAAACAAAGTTTTAATGATGATTTATACGGAATACTGGGAAATATTCAATCCTCGGAGATCAAGCTGGATAATTAACGTCGTTTTTCAAAATGAGACGAATATTATGCTTTGTCAAGAGTAGATTATAGTCTAGGTAAGCGTGTGTTTGTATTTTCGTAGGTGGTTCTGTATTTTTTAATTATTTTCGAATATTTTTTGAATTGATTACGCATAAATAATTATTCTCTTTAATTCATTAATTACGTCATAAACAATGTAGATAATATTATTGTTGTTATAACGCAATTATAGTATATAAACAAGATTTCAGTAGCTTTTAGTTTAAATCTAAAGTTTAAAAAAACAAAATATGTTCATCTATCCTTTTTGTTTTGTTAAAATATTTTTAATTTGATCGTGAATGGTTTATCGGATAGCTTTAAAGAATTTACTGAATAATTTAATTACAATATAATTTTCATTTGTACATTATAGAATCAAACGCAATATTGCAGTTAATATGCATAGATAATGTTCATTCTGACCTGTAGGATTGCTTTCTTGGTACAGTGGTTGACGCGTGAGCGTAAAAAGAAAATCGATCGGTGAAGCAGATGTATAATGCATCTGCCCCGTACCCCACTAGGGGACATGGGACTTCACTTTTTTTTTTCACTTGACTTGTAGGATTTGTATGTGTTACTTTTAGGTTAAAGAAAAACAACTTTTGATAACAAAACATGATTCTAAAAGTTTATTGATTCACGCAAATTACAAGTTGGTAAGCAACTTGTAGTTACCTACAGACTAGACAACAACAAAATAATTATTGAAGTTTAAAATCGATTTTTACATCAAAGAACACAACTAATTGAGAATCTACTATTGGCTTCACTTTCTTAACTTCATTACAGAATTACATTTCACAAAGGAGTCTACGGAACCCTAAAACAAAGGCCAAGGAACGCTAATGAAAATGATTAGGCCTATTTACAAATTCCACGTCGCCTTCCATTTTGTTTCAAACTGCGATTAACGATGCTCTGTATTTAGAAATAAATCGAGTTTCAGTCAAATCTAACGACTGTTTCTGTATTTTTTCATGTTTTAAAATTCCGCTTTTGGGAATTTCATTGTCATTTATTAATTGGATTTCAAATTTATTTTGTCATTTCTAATTTTGTAAGCATAAGAATTAATTTAAATTAAAAATGTGTATCTAGTTATTGAACTGAGGAGAGTAAATTAGAGTGATTAGTAGTTTTGCTCTACAATAACATACACAATCCGTTTATATTAAACAAAACTTTTCATAAAACAGCATAAATTGTATCTCAACAATAACACTTGCATTTTAAGAATCTCACTCGATAAAAATTATAAACGATAAGATATAAACATCACTTTTAATTCCTAAATGTTTTATGTGCATTAAAAATTATCGTATTTATTTTAAAGCTCGCAACTCTCGCACAAAAAACCGACAGTGTAGCAACGTAGAGTGTGATCGTCTTTTTAGTTCATCAAAAATGCAAAACTTCATGAAAATGTATGCGGATCGGTGTCGAGTTTACAAAAAAATGCCTGTGCTGCAGATTGTGGCCCACGGGTTTTAATATAGCTGAGGAAATAATACATTACTTTTCAGACTTAAAAGTAGCAGACGGAATTACTGCTTATCTATACTATAATATTATAAAGCTGAAGAGTTTGTTTGAACGCGCTAATCTCGATAACTACTGGTCCGATTTGAAAAATACTTTCGGTGTTTGATTTATCGAGGAAGGCTATAGAGTATAGGCTAAGACTAACAGGAGCGGACTGCGGAGCAATGCGGGTAAAACCGCGGAGCACAGCTAGTTATTGATAAAGTCCAACTCATAGGTCCGACTGGTATCCTTAAAACCTTTTGTTAAAGTAAGTACCAGGGATCTACATAGTATCCTTAATGAAAAAGAGTACGCTGAGAAAGTAGGTTAATATATTATAGTAACATGAAATAATAAATTTGAAATCAATGATAACTAATTAACTAGTCGAATGAATACTAAATTATAATAGCATTGGAAACACACATTTTTACTTAGTATTTCTCCTATAATAGAAAGATATTAAAAAGCAAAGCCGGGACATACAGCTAGTTAACCATAACTAGGGATTTTCGTATTATTTTAAGTTAACCTTGCCTTTTTTCGTTAAGTTAATCTAACGTCATGCTTTGTAAATTTTACGATTACGGAAAGGGTCGCAGATAAATATTTTTAAATAATACAAAGAAGGGAAAAGGTTGTGATTTTGTTACATGAATAACAATTATATTAAGTCCCTTACTTTTATTTTTTGAAACGAAATTTTTGGAACAATATAATTTTTACATTGTATTCGTTTATGGATAATTGTAACTGTAACAATTAGTGACTTATCTTCATATTTTCCATCGATGCATATTTAAAATCAATTGATGGAAAATACATAAAATATACCTAGTTAACACTAGCGACATTTCCACAATTTTTATAAAAAATATGATTAAAATTATTTTTTTTATATAATGTTAAAATATTAACTGAACTATAAAAAAAGGTATGAAAACTGGCTAGCCTTTCAATAATAGCATACGCAAAAAATACTTTAATTATCCGTTGTTAAATAAATATTGTAGAACGAAGTCCAATAGGATAGCATGAGGCGCAAAATATTTTTAATAAACGATATGTGATATCAACTCGTACGTTTAAAAATCAGTTGGAATCCCCAAAGCTCTAGCCGGAACGCTTAAAACAGTTCACAATTTCCATTTATATTTTTAAATACAAGACCAAAAGTTCATGGAGAGCATTTTGTCCGTAAATTTCGCTAAAATTCCGTCGACCCTCGTTACGATTTTTGTAATCAAAAATGCAAATCTCCTGTTAAAATTATACTGATTTGCAAGTCCGCTCTTTCGACGACTACATTTTCTTTTTTAAGTTCGTTGCTGTTTCATTGAATTATCGTTGATTTTAAAACCTTTTTGAGTCCAGTGTTACGTACAAATGTGGAGGGTTAAGTTATGTTTGGAAGTTAAGCGCTGAAAACGTTAACAAAATATAATCCGATGCAAAGCTGCGGTAATGAATAAAAGGAAAAAGATGCGCGTGACGGTCGCTATTTAGAATTAGAGGAAATTTTGAATGAACGTTTTAATGTATTATTCGGCCTTTATTGGTGACTACTATTTTTTACATTAATTTAAGATTACTACTAGCATTTGATGCTTTATTATTAAGCAGAATAAGCGTAACTTTGAATTGTGATAACGTGGTTACAATACGATGTACGATGTGGGTTGTTCATTGTGTATTTTTAAGGTTAAGAAAAATCTTTGCTTCTGTATATTTGTTGAGAAATAAGGTTTAATTTTTCACGTAATATAGTTTTTAAATGCTGATGATATCCTATCGTGTTTTGAAAACATTTCACGTGGAACGTCTCAAGTGCCTACTGAAATAGTACAATATGTGTTATGATAATAAACATTGTTTTGACTATTTCCATGAAGCACTAAGTTGTTTATAAAATATTTTATCCTAATTTGAGTTCATTTGCGTACAAAAATAACAAAATCATTGGCTAGTACATTAATTTCTTTTTCTAACAAAACATATTATACATTCAACTATAATCTATACTAATTTTATAAAGTGGAAGAGTTTGTTTGATGTTTGAACGCGCTAATCACTGGTTCAATTTGAAAAATTCTTTCGGTATTGGATAGCCCATTTATCGAGGCAGGCTATGTATAGGTTATATATAATTATCATCACACTAAAATTCACAGGAGCGGAGCAACGCGAGTAAAACCGCGGGGCACAGCTAGTTCAACTATACAGATTGGAATACCTAAGCTTATAACAAATAATATTTGTATTAAATTTTCTATTCTTAAAATATTTCATAAAACGTTAAATACATATTTCGTATAACATCTACACTAGAATGCAACGGAAAAAAACATAAAATTGCTTTTACAGATGAAAATTAAATAACTCTTCACCGATGGTTAAACGTTATAGCAACAACTATTAAATAGCAAATGTATTGTATGATTGAAATAAAAGTGTTTCAAACGAACAATAAAAACATTGAAATAAGGAAAATTTGCATTTTTTTATTAACATACATAATATTTAGTTTGAGATATTTCATAAAAAGACACAGACAGACACTTTATACACATAAAAATGTTATCTTAATTAGTGACAAAGTTTTAATTATTAATTTACTTCAATAGTTTTGAAGTAGTGATCCTTCACTGGCCCTTCCCAACGAATAATTTTTAACGATAATACCTAATTAATGAAATTATATTTAAAATATCAAAAATAGGACATGATAAGTTTTGAAATATGTAGGAGAAATCGCTGTTATTAAAAAAAAGAGTATGATTTTATTTTATAAATTAATGAGCACGGCTTCGGATTAAAAATGATATTTGCAAGTAAATTTTAGAACGAATGTGACACCGTTTGCGGGAGGTGACGTCACGTTTCTTAATAAAAACAAGACGGGTTGCACTCCGGGAGTGCCGGCAGAAGTGAAAACGCGCGTAGTAGAGAGGGGATAGCTGTCTACTCTCCATCCGTCTTACGCTTTTTCGATCAGGTCACGTGTCCTGACGCGAGTTTAAGATTTTATACCCATTACAGAAAAAGTGCTCAACGCCGCTAAAGAAGTTTTCACTTCAAAATAAAAATTATTAAACTAGAACGTATATAGAACAATTTAATGGTAACTGTTTGTAACAGTATTTTACTAAATTGTAGATAGTATATTATAATAATATTTGTTAAGTTTATGTGTCAGAAAGTCACATCGTAGTTCCAAAACCGGAATATGGCGTAGAATATTAGATTTTAAAATTTAATTAACACTGATTCTTCTGCCTTTTACTCAAATTTAAAATTAAATACGACTACGATCGGTCTACATTCAGACGTATGTAACTGATTAGGTTTCTTTTACTATCTTCCTATTAAAAACTATAATTTGGAAAGTATTCCGAATTCTAGCCACAGAAAAATGTTCACTGAAAACTATTTCCGTAACATTTTGCCGCCAAATAATCTGCAAAAATGTTTTGTGCATCCAAATAGTGACATAAATCCTATGAAATTTAGGCAACGTTAAACGCAGCCCACTTGAGAGGCTACTTGAATAATTTTAACTGTTTTATCGCTATAGAATGCAACTGTTTGACACTGTGAAACCACAGTTAATCTTACTAATATTATAAATGCGAAAGTTTGTGAGGATTTGTATGTGTGTGTTTGTTACTCTTTCACGCAAATACTACTGAACCGATTACAATGAAATTTAGCTCACATATAGAGGGTAACTTGGATTAACACATAGGATAGGTTATATCCCGGATATTCCACGGGATCGGGAACTATGCGGCTTTTTCTTAGAAAACGCGGGCGAAGCCGCGGGAGGAAAGCTAGTATAATATAAAACAATAGGTATGTGAAACTAAGTTTTATTTCAATAGGGCTGTCACAAATGGTTACATTGTTTGATTTTAAAATTGTATTTTTAGATACGTGAAGGAGGTGTTATTCGATATTTTGTTTATATTGCTATTTTATTTGTGGGTTGAAATTTTGAATAGAGCTAGGGCGTTCTTGAGAGAGTTTGGTGATATTTTAAAATATTGAACTGTGTTGTAGGAACAATGTATGCAAATATTATTGTGTCAAAGAAACATTTTACGCAAAACCTTATATTAAGAGAACTATTAGTACACCTGTAACACTTCTAGTGTTACAGGTGTTTATGGGCCGTGGTGACAACTTAACATAAGGTGGCCCACCTGCCCCTTTGCTTGCTCTGACATAAATAAAACATTATAAGAACATTATGATATTATGCTTACTTTTATTATATTAGGTAATGTAATTTTTTTAATGAAAGCTGATTGTGTTATTATTTTTAAAAGATAAAATCTAACCCAATATGGGAATGGTTTTCACGTACTAATAGACATACGTAACATAATGTTTAATAGAGGAAGGATCTCAAAGCATGCTAATGCGAGGCAAACAAAAGTGTTTGCGGATGCATTAAAGATGTAGGATTGTAGGCCTCATTAGTAAGTGACGAAGAGCCTGTGTCCTCTGTCACACCGTATTGTAACATGTATCGAGCTATAGTCATACGTAAAAACGGTGTCTCGGAATCGGGAATAATGCAGTTATCTATTAAAGTTACCTTATCTTACTTTCATATATCTACTTACTTATGAAATATCTTCATTGTGTTTTATTTGAAATTTTGATGATTGTAGTCCAAATAATGTACCCCACATCTAACGTGAAGTGAAATTATTGACTAATTATATAAAATTAATATTTCTCAAAAAATATATTAGGTAATGTATGATGATCAAATTATTATAAGTGTCATGATGTGATAATTCTGAATCTAGAATTTAAACTAACCTCACTTATTCTATAGAAACATGCTAAACAAGCGAAACAGTACTTCAATACAACTTACTTTATGATACAACACAATACAACGTAAGATAACATATTATACGTATGAGAGCTGATGTATCTCAAATACCAGGAGCTTATATCAATAGCCCGGCAGCATCTCTTGTTGCTTACAGTTTAGATAGGTACCTATATGTTTACAGTGGTACATAGGTACATAGGTAGTACATAGGTAGTAGGTGGTAGGTAGTAGGTACATAGGTACATAGGTGGTACATAGGTAGTACATAGGTCAATAACCTATGGTACTAGATTAATACTAGGCATAATATAACAAAAATACTTCATAATATTCACATCTGTAAGTAGATAATATGTGTTTATTTAACACAAAAACTATTAATTAAACAATTTATTGGATCAAGAAACATTAGATACATTAACTAAATAATACACATAGTTAAACATTATTTATAAATATCCATTTGTAAAAATATAAATAAGAGTAAAAACAAACCATGTAATAATATAGAATACTAGCGGTCCGCCCCGGCTTCGCACGTGGTACATATTTCGCAATAAAAGGTAGCCTATGTTCTTTCTCAGGGTCTAAAGATTGTCTGTGCCAAATTTTATCAAAATCAGTTAAGAGGTTTAAGCGGGAAAGCGTAACATACAGACAGACAGAGTTACTTTCGCATTTATAATATTAGTAGGGATTTAATTTATTTTACAAGACGACATTTTAAAAATATGTTCTGCTTCTGTAAGGTTAATAATTCTAGCCTTCTGCCTTTTTATGGCGTCAACAACTTGTGTAAAATCATAACTTTCCAAGATTCATGCTGTAAGTAGTTTTAGTTTACATAAAATATTAAATTCTTCGTAAACACGATGAGTCCGTGAATTTCACGTACTTTTGCGCGCATTAAAATTATGTTTCTAATGTTTATTTTTAATGTAAATGTATTTCCTGAGGTATTTATTTCAAGTGGTGATTATAAAATAGTAATGTTGTATAGTGGTGGTGTAATACTGTATGGTGGGAAGTCGGTTTAAAATAATTTTCTTTACAATTAAACACAAACATAGAATTATTATTGAGAACTATAATTATTATTGTCCTCTTCCAAGTAATTGTCGGCTCTTTTTATTTGCTTTACACAGTAAATATTCATTCACCTACAATAGGGAAAGATAAATTAATGACTTAAGAGCTTATTGTGAAATAATAGTAACTTCATACACTGTTTTTAACATGCTTTTAATAACTTCACCTGTATTTTTTACTTTTTAAATTTGTATGTTTGTAGGTATGTAACGACTCCTTAATACTCGATTGAGTCATTTAAAATCTTAAAGATTTTATTCAAACTTTGTACATTTATAGAAAATCGGTGACGATACAATAATTTCATATATTTAAGTGTGTTATAATTTATTTATTTACACTTTTGTTACACATTCGTGTAACAGGCGGCAGGCGCAAGTCAGTGCATCATAATTATTCGATTACGTATGCATTAAGTGCATCTTCCCCATGGTTACAATCTCTTTCAAATCTGAATGTCATTGCGTTTGTCTTTAAACGTATTCATTTAAATTCGCGACGCTTGTTAGTTTTACTGCTTTTCTTTGTGATTGCGGTTAAGCCCGGATAAAGGGTTTTTACAAGAGATTGTTGGATTATTTTGTTATGTTTATTCATTACGTATAGTGAGATTAATGGTTATTAAAATAAATAATTGTGTTTTTAAGGTTGTTTGTAGTTGTTTTTAAGGTGAATTATTTGAAAAAATAGTGGATTCAAAAAAAGCACTGACTTATTACTATTGGAAAATAAGTAAGTATATCTAGTATAAGTATAATTCTAACGTGTACACTTAAAAATAATCATCAAGACACGTTATAATAACTGCTTCTAACCCCATGCTCGTTGAGTGTTATATAAATATCAGGTCATTTATTTAACCTGATTGCAATGACCTGATTTTACTCTGTTAGTTTATTTTACTAAGCATGATGATTTTTATAATGATTGAATCACATTCAAAAGTCTTAAATCCATATAATTTTGTATATTTTATAAGAACTTCGTCAGTTTAAAGTTTAACTTTAGTTTTTAGTTTTTAACTGTACCTATTAATCTTAAGGCATAACATTTAAACTCAAACTCACAACACATCATTTATTTATTAAACTAGACTTCGTTTATAAGCGCTTTTGAATCGTCAGAATACAGAAAAATAATAGGTAATTTACCACTAAGATTTTGTAATATACGATGAACTTATATTCTAAAATAAACATCTGTTGATATTCTATAAAACATAACAATAACTATGTAAATTTTTACCCAATACTCTAGCCTACATCGAAGTATAACCAAGGCATGTTTATGAAAACAATACTAGTCCAGATAAGTTCATGGAATACATCTAATTGTCATCTGAAGACTATTTGGACCATGTAGCGAAACACAATAGAGCCTAATTGCTTGCCCCGTAACAATGAATAGATTGATTACTCTGCAAAAGCCTTACAATTGTTGAAGAAAGGATAGTTCTGCTTTAAACCTTATTGTTAATTTAATGGAAAATATAGAGCTCTATAAATATGTAGGTATATCGAAACCAAATTAATTGAGTGCGAAAATAGATCGTGGGGTTTTGTAAATGTTAATGGTGAAGGATCGTAACCGGATTTTAGATAGGTAATAATGTTTTTAACAGACTTAAAATAAGGAGGAGTTTCTCAATTTTACTGTTTATTTTTTGGTTTTGTAACCTCAGAACTTTTAGATTTTGATAATTTTTCTTTATTTATAAAGCTGGTGCCTCCCTTGTTGTCCCAGTTTTTTAGGTCTGACAATTTGAACGAATCTTACATAAAAGGTGAATGCCTTAAAATATAAATGCAGGGCGGTGTATTATAGTTTGTAGAATGCACAACAACCGATGTGCACAATGCTTGGCAAATCAATGTACCTGCTAACAGATAAAAATTGGCAGTGAAAAGTCGACTAGAGAATTCAGTAGCATGACTTTGACGACAGTTTCGAAAAGTGTATGAAAGTAAAGAGTTATGATTCGTAAAGTATTTTTGAAAAAGCATAATATAACAGTAATATCATTTGATTATCCAAAAATGTAATTGTAAAATTGTACACCAGAATCAAAACTTTTCCTTAACTTAAAACTTGCTCTCCAGTAAAAAGTCACTGCTGATGGTTATAATGAACTAGCCAATTAGGACATTTCATGTGCATTAACTATTATGTAATAATTTAATGTAACAAAATTCATAAAATTTTTATTTCCTTACCAAATGACCGCTTGTTTCCCATCTCCATTTATTTCATACTTACCAACATAAACTTCATGTAGCGTGATCCCGCATAATTAATACCAATTTCACTAAATACAGTAAAATTTAACTGTCGTCGGCAGACAATCGCTACCAACAGACAAACCTGCGTATTTTGTAATGACAAATGAGTATCGTAGAAGGCAAAGACAGTTCCGCTTTATGGTTATGGCTACTTGACATGCAAGCCGTTTTGAGCTTCGAAATTTCAATTGCTATTTCGTCGTAAAATGAGCAATGAAGTTTGTTAAATAGCAATAAATTTTAACTATTCTGTGTTATATGGCTTGGGAAACTTTCTTTTTATGGCGCTGATGTAGCGGTATTTATCGTGAATCTCTTAAAGGTTTATAAATCGTGAATCTTGTTGAAAATCATTAATGTGGATGATAGTAATTATGTTCAGCAAAGGTTTAAACAATGATTTTCGTGCCAAATATTCATTCATTTTCTCATATTTTATTTTTATGTATAAAATGTCGTACGGCGACCAAATCTATATCAGATTATTTAATAAAGTACGACATTGCATTTGGTATCATAATAATTTATAGTAATCAGTGGATCAACACTTGACAAAATTATATAACAGAGAGAAAAAACACTTATACATAGATATTGCCAAACTTAGTTATTCTGCAAACCTTGCATATTACATTGATAATAGCTGTGCCCCGCGATTTTACCCGCATTGCTGTGTTCCTGTTGGTCTAAGCGTCATGATTTATAGCTTAATGCCTTCCTCCATAAATGAGCTATCTAACACCGAAAGAATTTTCCAAATCGGACAAGTAGATCCTAAGATTAGCGCGTTGAAACAAATAAACCAACTCCTTATAATATTAGTATAGATTGATATATATTATACATTCGACAGATTTCAGTATTTACACGATTTCTTCGTCTATTTCACATCCGAGCTGCGGAAATTATAACAATCTACAAACAATTTAAACTACGAGCTTCCAATATTGAATATTTGAATATAAATAGGAATCGAAAACTATTCAGAACAAACTGTTTGTCCGTGAATATGGCGAACATTTGTGTTGTAGTGTTTTCGAATCAGAAGTTTTCAATACACCGACATCGATTAAACTATCCGAGATATATATACTGCGAATATGCTAACATTTAGACAATCCAATTCACTGTGAATAGTGAATAGTAGTGTATAAAAGTTTTGGGTTGTTTTGTCACTGCATCGGTTTTATCCGGTTAGAGTGACCTATGTTGTAACAGGACCTAGTATGATTCTTGGAAAATGTATTTGTAAGGAATGATGCGTTGTTTACTACTACGTTTGTCTATTACATTCGTTACTTATAATTTAAATGCAGTTATGAGTAGGTACTTTAGTTTATATATATTCCAAATATACTTGCAAGTTTACATTAATAGATAATTGGAATTAATTGCGCTGTGACAAATGAAGTAAAATGTTTATTTTACATCTAATTACAAATTGTGTAGGTAATTTGCATTATGTAATAACAATACAATGTTTTAGAATGTATTCATATCGAGTATTATAAAGCTTATTTTATTTGTTTTCATATTTATTTTAAGAGAAATCAAATTCTTAGAACTTTATAAATCCCTAATTATATCTTGGTCCCTGCTACATACGCACTGCTTTACAAATAGAGCTCAAATTATATTGGCTCTTATTTTTCTGTATAAAATTGAAGCGAACCACGTGTCCACCAAAGGCCGAATAAAATTAATTAATAACATTGCCCTTCAAATAAAGCCTAAATGTAACTCACACATAAAACCACTATTTTCTGGATGAGTTAACAATATTAATTAAATCGTTAAGGGTATGACATTTAAAATTCCCTTATCCACGAAAGCCAGACAAAATGGTGAAAGGTTAATCAGGGTAGAGTTAACAAGCCAATGATTTTCTTTCAATTTCAATTAAAACCGATTAGGATTTGACCACAGATTATATAGTAGGTAGTTATTAAAGTTATGGTTAATCGCTTTCAGTATTAATTAATTTTTGTTCCTAAAATTTTCATAGTATGTTTTTTCGTGAATTTAAATTCGATTAACTAAAGAGAGCTTGTCAAAGTTTAGTGAAAGTATATTGGAGGATACAAAGATTGATCGAATTCTACGTCATTTAACTAACTTTGTGATAAGACTGAGCAATTTGTACGACTTCAACTTTTTTGAATTATACTAGTTACGCGACGCTTGATACTAGGCCAGTGCTGTTGTGTTCAATAAGTATGTGACAGGCTTTTTGAGTAGGTATTGTTTAATTTAATTTTACATATTTGTTTTTCCTTCTATTCTTTTCTTTTTTAATTTAATTTAAATGAATTTAATGAATTAAAATAATATTTTTACTTGAATACGAATTTAAATATTAACCACATAATCTATGCCGCTCTGTTATAAATAATATTATATTGTTAATCGTTTTTTGGTCCCGCAGGACAGGCTTCGCCTAGTGCGGGGAACCAATGAATCTCATAATTATATTAATATCAAATTATTAAATTAATTAATATTGTGAAATACACCATATTGTAATAATCCTGTCTTGTTAAATTAATAAAGGAATTATTATTATTATTTATGCAGAAGGTATTTTTTTTTAATTTAATACTTAACTACTTACTCAAAAATCTAATCCTTTACTTACCTAAATTCAGATCAGCCCTCTCATTGACTCCTTTATTCCTGTCGTAGATCCTTTTTTATCCTAAAAAATCCATCTACATCATAGGGCTCAATAAAGCATGAAAAATACTCATTCATGTGTATGACTTCGTCTATACTTTAGAAATAAATATTTTTAGCGTGCAATTAATTAATAACACTTTTCCATTCAAAGCGACAGGTTTACGCATAGGGTGCCCCGTCAAGTGATAATTATAACATTTACTATCATTAATTTATAAGTCACTAGCTTTCCGCCCGCGGCTTCGCCCGCTTTGTCTAAAACATAATAAATTATATACTAAAACCTTCCTCTTGAATCACTCTATCTATTAAAAAAAACCGCATCAAAATCCGTTGCGTAGTTTTAAAGATTTAAGCATACATAGGGACATAGGGACAGAGAAAGCGACTTTGTTTTATACTATGTAGTGATTTACTAACTGGTAATTATTGATCTATGTTATCTATTCTTTTTCAAATAAAAAAATCGACTCATTTTTTGAAATAAATATAATATGTTATTACTATAGGATGTTACTTATAGGACTATAGATTCATTTCCAATTTTAATACCAGCTTTCTAAAAAGATAGGGGAAACATTCCGGCTATGTGCCTAATGCATCTTCTTTTAACATTCCTACAGACCTTTTATAAACAAATAAATATTCCGGGACAATTTTCACACATGGCAAGATCTGATATATATATCTGTGGCATTTGGGAGACACCTGTTAACTCCAAAAAGTTAAATTTTCAGGAGAAGCAATTTAACACATTATTTGGCTGCTAAAAATCGGATTTATGATATAAATGAATTATGTCATACTTTAATGAAATATCATATATTAATCATATTTTCGCTTGTACAGTTTACAAAATTGACGCATTAGTTTAGCAAATAATGGACTTATCAGATTTTAACCAAAAAAAAATACTGCAGTGGAATGGACTTATCTCAAAATGAGCAAAATAAAAATAATTATTATTTCATTGCTATTCATTTAATTCAAACAATTTTACGTTATTTTTGTTATATTTATTTATTTCTATGTTAATTTCACAATGGAATCACTGTTATGGCTAATTTTAATAAAAGTATGGACTTAACAGGAGTGTACATGCAAAGAAAAATTTAAATAAAGGCACATATCAAATAAATACCAAAACAAAAGAATCACTCATTTGGATACTAATCATAATCTTCTTCGCTATCTGAGTAGTTTTCCAAAACAGAAGCTGATTGGTTCAAATTAGAATAGAAATCGCCAAGTAATCAATCGTAAGTCATTCAACGTTGCAACGAGTTGTTAAAAATGAGCTCAAGTTAACCTAACCGCTGCGCTTTTCGCAGCTTGTATGCTACAAGCTGCGAAAAGCGCAGTGGTTAGGTGATAAAGATAAAAAAATACTCCTTGAAATATGTCGCTTACTGGTCTTATATTATTGTGCCTCGGCTGGTGAAGCGTGAAAAAATATTTTTTTCACAGATGAAGAAATTTTTCCGATTGAACAGTCTCATAACCGCCAAAACGATAGAGTTTACTCTTCTAGTCGCCCTGGAGCCACATCAATTATCCCCCATCGGCAAAAACCTGATTCAGTCATGGTTTGGCGTGGCATTTGCGCAACAGGAAAAACTCCTCTCGTTTTCGTAAAAAAAAGGTGTGAAAATGAATCAAGAAATATACCGACGCGATATTAGTTCTACCTAGGAGCCAGCAGCACTTCGGCGACCAACCGTGGACTTTTCAACAGGACTCTGCTCCATCTCACAGGGCCTCAAATGTGCAGCAGTGGTGTATGGACCATTTCCCAGAGTTCATAAGTTCCAAGGAATGCCCTCCATATTCACTAGACCTTAATCCAATGGATTGCGTATGGTCAATTCCAGAGGCGAGGGCCTGTGCAACTTCACACAGAAGTGTAGACGCGCTGAAGGCAACACTTACTCGTGAGTGGACAATATCTGAAGATAAGGTACGGAAAATCGTCGAAAACTTCAGGAAACGTTTAAGCCTTTGTATTAAAGCTAAAGGTGGTTATTTTGAAAATAAATAGATATTTACATTAAAATAACACTGTTTTTTAATTATTTAGTAGTCACCGTTATAATATATACCAAATTGGAAATATAAATCCAAATCTGATAAGTTGCAATAATTAATATGTAGGTATCTCATGTTTTTGGTACATACGCGGTAACTGGGACTTAACAAGTTTTAGTCCATAGGCATAAAGCTTGGAATTAACATTTATGTACTTGTTATATTAGTTATCAGGTTTAGCATAAAAAGTTATTAATGATAAGTATAATATATCTTGATTGTAGCAAAAAATCTTGGATTTAACAGGAGTGTACCATTTTTTTTCATCTGCTTATATATATATATATATATATATATATATATATATACATATATATAATTTTAAATAAATACTTATTAGATAATTAACACCCAGACACAGAGCAATTATCTATGTTCATCACACAAATATTTGCCCTGGGTGGGAATCGAAACTACGACTTCTGGCTTGAAAGGTCGCTACCAATTAAGCCAACCGGTCAGTCAAATATTTTTTTTTTTTTGGTTTCAGGTAACAAAAACAACAGATATCTTCAAAACTTTATTCCAGTACACTGAAAGCATAATCAGGTGCTTCCTAAATTAATTATGTACAACTTATTCAGAGTTACATCGTCCCGTAGTGAATATATTTCATAAGCTTTGGCTATAGTGAAGTCAAGGCTTACTTAAAACTAAATGTTTTCATGTTTTGTTACATAGCCCTTTTTATTCCATCTCTTTATGATCAGTAAATTATTTTACATAAGTACCTATATAATAATATATTAATTTTCATACAACACATGCAAAATATTACACAATAAAAAACGTAATAAAAATAACAGCAAATAAATTAAGTGTACTTAGTTGAAAACATAAAATTAACGAACGACGACGACCTAAAACATTTTTATCAAAATTATGCTTTTCTATTAATATTTATATATTTATCTGTCGATAGTTGATAGACAGGCACTAAATCGAAGGACTTAAGAATAACGCAATACCACAACTAAACTACTTAATAAAATCTTAAATTAAGTTTATACAAAATTACCTCCTCCGGGTTACCATGATGTCTAATAGCAGTACTATTCCCAGTGTGCGAAAGTGATGGCGCTAGACAATCTATAGAGCGCTGTCACTTTTCCGCATTGGAAATAATACTGCTTTAAGACGTCATGGTATAGGAGTTTCTTTACAATCACAGTTAAAAGCCGAGCTATGTAACAATCAATTCCTTATACTAAAGTAGAAACCGTGCATGGTCTATTCTTAAACACCACTTGTCTGTCAAAAATATACTTTCTCATTTCTCTACAAAAACCTTACCTAAATTAGTTGACTATCTAATTCAATGCACTTTCGATAATTCACGAATGGTTAGATAAATGTGAAATGTAAAATTTGTTTTAATTTATTATTAAAATAGGGGGACCAATGACAATTTATCTTTAAGTTTGTCATTTCATAAACGTTTATTTTTAAACTCATTAATTAGATTTAAGCATTAATCTTTATATCATTGCATTCAATCAATCCACTTCATCAGGTAAATAGCAAAGGAAAAGGTATTAAATAGAAATAAACGGAATGAAAATATCATACACATTACAGCAATTCCAGCTTTCAATTCCTGAAAATCAATTAACATGAAACCATTCGTGAATTACCCAAACCCAGCTCTTAATATAACCTTGCGATATTGTCAGCATAACTTATCTAGCATCACTCAATAGTTCATAACTGTTTAAAAAGTTTTCATCAAAATGTGCTCCCCGTATTGACCGAGCTTCGGCAGAATATCATCTTTCTTCCTATCCCTATGTGTACACTTCTTTTTCAGTCCTATTTCTGATTTGTTATGTGTAGTCTTTAACTGCGTTGCTATGGAAACGTTACGTTTTTTAACACACGATTTGAACTCACAGCTTCCTTTAGTTTTAGCACTCTCACTTAAATGTTCGCCGCGCGTTTTCACTTTCGGTATTTCTTCTTTTATCGCTTCGACGACTAGTTGTTTGTGATCTAGGCACGTTGTCGATTTCTGCGGGCAAACTTTGTGTTAGAGTTCCGTATAAAGTATAATTGAATATACTTCTGTTAGAAGTTTACTGAATAGTTAGTAATTGAAGCGTTATCGTTGTGAAATAGTTTTCTTTTAAACTTAACCCTTAAATCTCTGATATTTCAATGAGCTTATGAAAGGACCATAAAATATTATTTTTCATATTAGCACTAAACTTTCATGAAAATCAATTGAAGTCTCATTATATTATAATATGAAGGTATACCTATCTACTTAAGAATTAATTAAAATTTACAAACTTACAGTAGGATTAACAGCTTTCGTGTAGATCTGAACTCGACCTTCTAACTCCATTTTCAACGACCAGTCTCTCCAGTACATGTGCGAAGCTGCGCTGGGCCAACCACGGCGCCACGTGTGCCATCTGTATACAAGATTTGTTGAAAATATATATAAACTAAGGTCATTTATATGGAAGTAAAACCAATCAGTGATTTAATGACTAATGAATTCGTTTTCATGTAAATGCACACTAGATTTGAAATGTTGGCTTTGGAAGAGAAATCCATCTGATTTATTCTGTGTAGAAATTTTGATGATAGAAAAGTTGGCTAGCATGGCTGACAACAACTCTTCAAAGATGGTTACGTATGGCATGACAAAGACGAAAAGTGATTTTGAGTATCATACTCGTTTAATTGCTTTGCATTCCTGAAAATAAATGCTTCAATGCATATTTCTAGCAATTTGGACTTTGGACTCCACAATCGCATGACCGTAATTGTCATCAATAACACCAATTCATGGAAACCCAAGTTTTATTTACGTTGAAGTGTCGTAGCTGAAATATTATCAATACAGCGATAGGATCCGCGGAGAATACAAACAAAGCTAATTGAAAATCAATGGCGCTCTGGCGAGCACGTTTGTTAAAACATATTGTTTTATAAATTCCTTTGTAGTGAATATTAATTTCCATCGCGTTTTACGGATATTTTATTGGGCTATTTTAGTGGACATGAGCTATTTGTGCGCATTCAAAGAGGTTCTTAATTTGATTTTGATTTAATATAGATTATAAAGGGATTTATTGATGGCGGTTTATGATATGATTATTATAGGACTTTATAAATAGACAAAAGGCATGTTGGACAAAAGAGACACGTGTAAATGATAATAGTATAAAGTTAAAATATAGCATGAATATCAAGGTTTTCGATCTTTATCAGTCACTTAATTCATATATGTATATTTCATGTGACTTCTAGTTGAAATTATGTAGTAACACATTAACGTTAGACTTTTTCGTTTGCACTGGTTTTTTCTATGGATTTAGGAAAAGTTTGGTTTGTACCCAGTCAGCAGCTGCAGCACTTAACGAAGCATGCCGAAGCATGCTCGACTCCCACTGTTAGTGGGAGTCGAGCATGCTTCGGCATGAATTGGGCCACGCTCGCACCGGGGAAGGTACCACACCCTCACAGAATATCGGCGCCATAGTGACAGTTTACTGTCGCGTTCCGTACGGTGAGTGAGGGGTCCGGAGGCCCACATCCCTTCCCATCCCCTACCCATCCTCTCCTTCCCTATCCTCATTCCCTCCCATCCTCGCCCCTTCTACCTAACTCCTTCCAAATCCCTTTGAGGACAGCAACACACCCACTTCCCAGTGGAGTGGATGCTTATGGGCGGCGTGTATCGCTTAACACCAGGCGACGCGTCTGCTCGTTTGCTATGCTATAGCATAAAAAAAAAAAAAACTCTCGAGCGCTGACCAAGCGCGCGGTAGGTGAGCGCGGCGCCGCGGAAGGCGAGTGCTATGCT
>CAJQZM010040471.1:0-11654 GCA_907164665.1 Colias nastes | reverse complement strand
ATGAGTCATTTAATAAAATGTACGTGGTGATCCCTGTATCAAATAATATAGGGTGGTCAGAGGGAGGCTGGAGATAGGTGGGACGCTGCGACGTCTGTCTAGACAGAGTGTAATTAGGAAGGTAAGAGCGTAGGCAGTGGTGGTACGGCCTAGCCTGCCTAGTCGTCTCACTTGCGTCATATTCTAATTAATACTATCAGGTAAGCTGTTCAAACCAATGTAAGTGTGGGTATCATTCTTTTAATGGACAAAAAGGAAGTGACATAAGACCCCTCTTTCAATTTGTTTATCACGAAGCACAGGATCAGCATAATTTAAGTTAAAATGATCATTGACTAATAGACCAGTGCCGATAATTTTTGAAACAAAAAAAAATCACAGTAGGATGAAACCCATTAGAAAAGGAGGGGAATGTGATAAAAATTAAAGGAAAAATAAATTACAGACAATCCGAGTTTGGGAAGTGGGAGGGGGCGAGCTTCTAAGGCTAAAAAATGGTTTCTCTTGATTTCCGACAAAACTACAAGTCCTATGGAAAAAAGTTCAATGGCAAAGTTGTAGGTAATAAAAAGTTCTACAACTTTTGTATTCGCAATTTTTTCACATAACCTCAAAATTTAGGTGAAAAATTCAAAAAACCAAGATTTTGGTTTTTTATTTCTTTTTCAAAAAAAATTTTTTTTCTATGAATTTTGGTGAAAACTTACCTTATTATGTCCCAAATACACTGTAATTTATTTGATTGAAAATATTTATTTTTTCGCCTTATATCAACTTAATACCAAAAAAAAAACCTAATTTTCAATCTAAAATTCTGACGTCAAAATATTAGTTTTTTTGCAAAAAAATTGGAGGCTTTTTGTTCGTTGAAATATGTATCTACTTTCTGATGGTGTAAAATATAATGTACATTACCATAGGAAATTTACTCAGAAAATGCATACAAACAGTGTGATAATGAGCTTTTACTAAATCAGGCAAATTTCTCAAACGACCTGAAATGTTTTTATCGACATCATTTTCTTTATGAACATGCTGTCAAATGTTAGCTGTGGTATCGTTACTTTGATCAGATGAAATTTTTTCTTTTGAAATGCTTACCGAAAAGCCGATACAAGAGAAAATATAGAGTTCGAGAAGTGTGCCTGATTTAGTAAAAGCTCATTATCACACTGTTTGTATGCATTTTTTGAGTAAATTTCCTATGGTAATGTATATTATATTTTACACCATCAGAAAGTAGATATTTCAGCAAACAAAAAGCCCCCAAATTTTTTGCAAAAAACTCATATTTTGACGTCAGAATTTTCGATTAAAAATTAGGTTGTTTTTTTTGGTATTAAGTTGATATAAGGCGAAAAAATAAATATTTTCAATCAAATAAATTACAGTGTATTTGGGACATAATAAGGTAAGTTTTCACCAAAATTCGTAGAAAAAAAAATTTTTTTGAAAAAGATAACTAAATAAAAAACCAAAAACTTGGTTTTTTGAATTTTTCACCTAAATTTTGAGGTTATGTGAAAAAATTGTGAATACAAAAGTTGTAGAACTTTTTATTACCTACAACTTTGCCATTGAACTTTTTTTCCATAGGACTTGTAGTTTTGTCGGAAATCAAGAGAAACCATTTTTTAGCCTTAGAAGCTCCCCCCTCCCACTTCCCGAACTCGGATTGTCTGTAATTTATTTTTCCTTTAATTTTTATCATATTCCCCTCCTTTTCTAACGGGTTTCATCCTACTGTGATTTTTTTTAGGTTTTTATCATTTTGGAAGGGATTGGCACTGGTCTATAAGATGAAAGAATATTTTTAATATTTTCTTTCTTCTTAAAAGCATTGTTAGTTTTATTCGCTCGTGTCCTCGAAATAGTACAATGACGTTTAGTGACGACATCGACTTATTTATCTTAGTTCTATTATTATATAGATAGATTGGCTTCTGTGCTAAATATGTGCTCGAACTATAAAAAAATATATAAAACTGCAAGTTTGCAGAACATTAAAAAGTTGACTTTATCTTTTATAATACGGGACAAACATTCGCAATTTACGATGAAATATTTCAATATTGATAATTATCTTTGCAGTAGTTTTTAAATATTATAAACCTAGTTATTACAATTTATATGCAGTAGCGTAGCTTGAGACTGTCAGCTTATGGGGTTCTATTTCAGTAATGGCTATTTGATGTGTGGGCTTGTTGTGGCAGTGCGGTAGGAGATGATGTTAATATTAGGGTTGTTTGTCAACGTCGAGTACTGCCGATGTACGCTGTTTCTCGGTTCGCTATAAATAAGTAACATGGAGCCGTGCGCTGTGTCAGCTCGTGAAATTCTCGTACTCAAGAGCGCAGCTGCGGCACAAACAATTGTCTACGATGAATGTACGCACGTATGCTATAGCAATGTATCAACGGCATCAATGTATTTACTGATTGATGTGTATTTTATAAAACTCTTTGTTTTCACTCAATCAGCATATACAAAACCATGAATAACTCGGTGTATTCCTTTTAACTATAAATGTACCTCTCGCGTTTCGAATCTCCATCGATTAGATAATACAACAGCTCTAGCTCATGGTAATATTACGAATATCCTGCTAAAAATTTATTCAATTACGGTTGGAAAGCTCATGACCAAGCAAAACATTATTAATGGCATATTTTTTAGAATTCCGTTGTATTGTTTGCACTGGGAACATCAGGAGAGCTTCGTAATAGGGGCGGGAGTATGTAAGAATAACCGTGGTTATTTCCAACAGCCGCGTTCGCGCAACGAAATCCTTTGCGTACATCCGTACGACAACATTGTTGTGGTCGCTGGTCGTAGTCGTACATTAACGCCAGATAAAATTATTGTCTGTGTCGTTGTATTGCTGTAATAAATTATTCTCCGACATGCTTGAAGACATCTGGTCAAGAATAAACGCGAAAGTGTACAAAAATTTAAAACGGAGTATTTAAATCTTATAATAATAAGATAATTGATGATAATAATTGATCTTGATAATTCTAGGATTCATAAAGACCAAAAAAATATCTACATTCAATTATTATTAAGTATGTAAAGGAAAATAAATTGCATTAAATGAGATTTATATTTCTAATAGCTACTGTACATAAGGATCATAGTGACTATAGGTAGAAGTTCTTGATTAAATTAGCAACTCTGAATAGCAAAATAACAGAGGCAAATTTCTGACGCATTTTCAGCAAACAATCAGTACCTCTTACTGGACCGACTGCAATGAAAACTTTCTTATGCCATTTGGAAATGCGCAAACGCACGCATGGCTGAACTCTTGGACATCGGAGTTGTGTGAATTGCTCGTCAAACTGGACTGCTGTTATGTCCCGTATTTGATAGCACTTTCACTGTGCGTCAGCCGTCCAGCTAGCTCTGTTCATGCATATTTTCCTGTCATTTTTGCGCGTACGTGAGGGCGCAAGCTCGTTCTCAATTGTTTTCGTCGTGTTTCGCGGGTTATTTCTGTCGCGTGCGGCCGCGGCGGCGCGGTGCAAACCGTTTGAGTACGTCCCACTGTCCACATACGTTAGGTACCAGAACACCTTGATATTCGATCATCATTATCACTTAATCGACGTTTGTACTAATTAATGCTTATGCTAATAATTCAAATAACTCTTCACTCTTTATTAATTGAATGATGCTTAGAAATCTTCAAGTAGGTAGTTTTTTTTAGTTAGACAATGTGGAGTAAAAATGTTAAAGTTCATTATTTAATATTCAATATAGTTCAATCATTTTAATTTTTTTTTTTTTTTTATGTCAGAGCAAGCAAAGGAGCAGGTGGGCCACCTGATGTTAAGTGGTCACCACCGCCCATAAACACTTGTAACACTAGAAGTGTTACAGGTGCTTTGCCGGCCTTTTATGGACAAATAAGCTCTCTTCTTGAAGGCCCCAATGTCGTAGTTGTTCGGGAACACCGCAGGTGGCAAATCGTTCCACAGTTTCACCGTACGCGGAAGGAAGTTGCGGGTGAAGCGGACAGTGGTGGAGCGCCAACCATCCAGATGGTGCGGATGGAACTGGTTTTTACGGCGTGAGGTCCGGTGGTGGAACTGTGCGGCTGGTAAAAGGTGGAACAATTCCTCAGAGCACTCCCCATAGTAGATTCTGTACAGTATACAGAGAGACGCAACGTCTCTTCGCACTGACAGTGGATCCAGCCTATCGGAAAGCCTACGGTCATCGACAATTCGAGCTGCTCGACGTTGGATGCGGTCAAGAGGAAGGAGTTGATACTGTGGGGCTCCGGCCCAGAGATGAGAACAGTACTCCATATGCGGTCGCACCTGAGCCTTGTACAGCTGAAGTCGGTGGGTTAATTAATATATAACATTAATTTATATCGATATGTATAATCTTAGTTTAATGTAGTAATAATATGAGGATTTAAATGAATGAATTATGAAATAGGTAGGTATGTAATACATTAAACGCATTCTTGGCTAGTATCAAAGTCTTTTCAGTCGTCTTTTCTAAAACCAAACCAAGTACTTAGGTTCAAAAAATTATCATCATTCTAATGCCCGTTCTTTTGAGACATATCTCGAGATAATTAAACTTAATTTATAATATAGTGTGCTGTGTGAGTCAATTGACAACATTTCAAAATTTTAAGCTACTTATTTTTTTATTTTAATGAAAACTAGATCAAAAATTATGATACATGTATTTTTTGCTTTTTCTAAATATGGAAGTTTTCATTCATCTTTTTGAGTTTTAAAATCATCTCATTCTAAAATGTCGTAAGCGCCAAATGACGTCATACATACGGAGGAATACATTTTTTCCTTTGCCACATAGGTACCTAGTTTAAATTAAAAAAAAATCTTGACAGTTGACATTTTGGCACATTTGTCACTTTGATTCGTTAAGCTTTGTAAAATATATTGTTATTTGTTATTTGCTGATCCAAATTTTAAACAAAAGAAACTTATTCACAAGTACTGATGATGATGACTTTATGCAGGATTTGTTAAGGGGTGCTGAAAATTTCTGGGAAACAAATATACTATCCCAAAAACGTTGGAAAGTGTTAAATAAATACAACTTTTAGTAAGTAAACAAAGTCTTTTATTTCAAGAAAATTATGAACACTATAGGCACTATTTGTATAATATAAATGAATTGGTCCAACTCCAATCAAACAAACATCACGCTTATGAGATTAAATTAGAAAACCAAAACACAATAACACGATTTAAAAGTTTGTTTACATGAATAATTCACAAAAATGACATTAATATGAAATTTGACACATGCCATACCCTGTAAATGTCAGTGATAGTTTTTTTTTTAACTTTTTTTAAATTAGGCTAAGGCGCATTTTTATTCCTCCGTATGTATGACGTCATCATCACGTTTATCGTTTTTATTTAATTTCTCTTAAAATATGCGATTAAAAATGAAATAATTTTTTTTCTGTAATCGCAAGAGCAAAATAAAGAAACGGTTTTTTTCTTTCATGGCCTTATAAAAAATGAAATGTTGTCAATTCTAACTCCCTGGACTAGATTTAAAACGTCAATAAAGAATACAATTATTACAATTTACATTTAACAAACATTTACAATTAATAAAAAAAATAAGAATTAATTTTTGATCAATATAATTTAATACCAATATGGATTCTTATTTTAGTGAAAGGCTTAAGTGACTGAGTAATCTATCAAGTATCAACGCATAGCCCAAACTACTGGACCGATCGGGCTGAATTTTGGCATGCAGATAATATGATGTAGGCATCTGCTAAGAAAGGATTTTGATGTACAATTAATCCAATCATTTATAAAGAGTATAATCAAAGCTAAAACATTCGATCCTTTCTCTATTTGGATTTAATTCGAAATTATAGAGTTGTCATACAGCAATACGAGCGAACAATGACGAACACAGAATTAATTGCAATAAAAATTGAATGAGGATTTGAACAATGTTGAACTTATCAACGGAATATGAAAAATAATGTACTTAGGTATGCGTGTATTAAAAATAGTGCTATGTAGTTGAAGAACACACTGCTTTATGGTAGGTTCAAAGGATATTTTTTTAATTACCTCTAGGCTCTAGGTAATTAAATAATTTTTATCTGTCCTATATAATTATATGAGGCTTCTTTGCTCTTTTCTATTTTTTATCCTACAGTGTTTTTGAGTTCTAAGAGGAAAGTACATTTTGAGTTGAAGATAATATGAATACCTATATAAAACATAAAAATACAGATTTTATTGTGTTGTTTTGTTATATCTGAAAAGGATAATCTTTATGTACTATCATATAAACCTAAAATAATAAAACGCAGAGGTGGAGAAAGTCGGACATCAACCCATGCACAATACCAAACTTATCACACTTGAGCCTTTTTAGTATACATTTTAATATCTACCAATAAAAACTTAAGACTACATAACATGCAATAAGATTAGAAATTCAAAAGGATGTGTAAATAAAGATTTTCAGTCCATAGAAAATTACAAAAGTTAAAGTAGGTACCTACATATTATTATTATTTTAAAAAAAGTGTTTTATTATTACTTCTTATGTTTCTAGCTCAGACAATGGAACAATAATTTGCGGAATCTTTTATTGTTTACACAAAGTACCTACAGACTTTGTGTTACAATTATTCATTATTCAAGATAAGGAATGTCATTAGAGTAAATATAAAAGTACTATTCATACATAATTCGAGGTAATAATTAGATTGTGCAGACTTATTGAGCATTCCACTTTATACGGTGAAAAATATAGAAGATTCGGCACAGGGGTAGCGAGACGGTAGAGCCGGTCGTCGATGTTTAAGGCCGAGCCCGGGCGATGGCCTCGCGACCTATTTCCCCCTCCCCTCGTAGGCATACCCTCCCTCATCCTTTATCAGCCTGATAATTACAAGTCTATACTCCACATTGTCTAACTAAACCTACATTATATACCTACGCAATGTCTGCTATTGTAAGATCACAAAGAAGTGAAACCATCGCATTATTGCGTGAAGCATGTCGTCGATTTATATGTTATGCACTTATGTTTACAAAATAAAACGTCAACATTAACATGTCAACAGATAACAACGACGCCATACAGAAAATCGTGAGGAATTCGATTCGAAAATACGATGACGTCAATTTGAATAGTGCTTTATAGTGATGACCCCAATGTTGTTTATGCTTTTCGAAGTTGAATTATAAGGATTGCTATACGAATATTATAGAGGAGGATAATTCTCTATGAATATTGTATGCGAAGAGCTGGAATGGAATTTAGGGGAAAGATAAATAGCGTTTGTAGCGGTAGCGAAGATTGGGGAAGAATGCGAGTGGGACAAAGGCTATGGTGTTGGGTCGGTTCGCAGGCGCCGCGCGGCGGGCGGCTGCGTCTACCCGGCATTGGCGCGCCGCGATCGACGACCTCATGTCTCAAGGCCGATGTTACACGTGCCACTGGGCGCTTCCTGCCGCCATAACAAACCTCTCCCCGCTCAACCCCTCGACACGGGTAGGACTTAAAACGCTTAACAACCCAATTTTGGGAAAGTACTTCGTAAGGATTCATAGGGATCATTTCTTTATAAATGTCCTCTAGAAACTTCTGTATTAGAAATGGATTTGTTTTTTGTTATCTGCCTACAACGATAAAGTAAAATACAAAAGGCAACTCGATGTAGATAATTTGGATATACATAATAATGTTTTATTAAACTTGACCCAAGTATATTTTATGTAAGAATGTTTACCTACCTGCCGATTTAGTATGTATTTGGTAAAACATAGTTCTCATAAATGTCTATATACAACACATTACACAAGTGCTGTATAATGAGATCATTTTATTTTTTATATGTGTGCGATACTCTGTTAACAATTTTGGATACATATTCTTTAGCTCGCGTAGAACATGAACAGAAAACGATGAGTTTCGAATATTTGTTAATTGCAAATTGCAATCATAGTTATGATAAAACATGCTTCATTTTATCATTTTTAAATCCTATAAATCAATATTAAAAATCAACCCATACGATGTATTATTGATCAACAAAACAATATAACTTGCGTACCTATAAGCGAATATAAAACACATTATTTATACACGATCCAAAGGGCCACCATTTTTTATCACGTAGAGCTTAGCATGGCGAAGCTGAGCTAAACGGTTTTAATCTCACTGCGAGCCTGTTAATAGAACTCAAGATAAATCACCACTTTTTACTCTATGATAAAATGTGTTAATCTCTTGTATGTAATAATATCAATTACTTATGTTAGTCACGAAGGTTTAGGTCATTTGGCGCGATGATTTCGTTATAATATTATATGACTTGTTACTTAAACGTTATTATGTTAAAGTTACTAAATTATTTAATTACAGCAAAACATTAAAATATATGACTTCCGCAGGGGAAACTTTCTGTATAGGAATTCAGAATAAATCTGTTTACTTAAAATATATGCTTTCAGAATAAACTATATTCGGAGAACTAACTTTTTGTTCTCTGAAAAAATTGGCATCGGCAACGTTACTATCGATTCCAGTTATGCAACGCATCAGCGTAGTATCAACTACTTATTCGTAGTTTTACGTAAGTTCATTGAATGAACATAACATAGCTTTTGCATCAAACCGTTTTTCTTTACCTTTTATGCATTTTATTAAGGAAATAAACAAACAAGGAAAGAATATAAAAACCAAATACCGATATTATCTACCGTATATAGCCAGTACCGTTTTTTTCTTACAGCTATTTATTTTTCCTTTTTTTTATAGCACATTATTTTATTTCATATTAAAGTAGCAATTTTTTTTTTATGTCATATCTAGCAAAAGAGTAGGCGACTCACCTTCTGCAAGGCTGTCGCCGCCCATGAGCGTTCGCAGTGTCAGGGACTCTACAAGCTTTAAGCTGGTTTTTAAGAGAGGAATAGGCTTTCATTCAATTGCAATTGCTCGCGTGGTTAAGATTTATATTTTTTTCACATAGCGCCATCTACCGGAAAGCCATATTTCGGAATTCATAAATTTCGGAGTTAATCAAATGGGCATGATCAAGGTTTATTCCAAGAAAATGAGATGATTCCTCGTGATAAAAAGAATTTGTCACTCTCTAGCCCCCTTCTTCATCTCCCGTCTTCAGACACGAAAAGCATACCTACCATTACTACCATTTATAATAGACAATTAAGAATATCCAAAAATAAAGTGCCACGTAAATATTTAGCAGTGCAATATAAGTATGTAATTATATATTTATGAACAAATAATTACATCAGATTTAATAATCGCAATTATTTTGAATGTACATAATATGAATAAATGGTTACATCATAATTGTAATAATCACAATTGTTTTATTTCCCATTTGTTGCAACCCTATCATATTTTCATGTGGCGGCGTACCTACACCGGCGGCGGCGGCATCACGCGACATCAAAGGCGTTGGAAATATATTGTAATACTGTCTTAGGACCAACAAGAGCGGAGCAATGCGGGTGAAACCGCGGGGCACAGCTAGTGAAAAATATATACGCAAGAAAATGGATATGGAATATGTCGTTTTAAGTTATTACACTAGGAAAATACTGTGCGCTATAGTACCACTCTTATCTGTAAATCGATACCATCATATAAAAAAACTTAGGAACATATTATAAAGAACAATCAACTCACCTACACTTTTGATTATGTATATTGTATACAGTGTACACGTAATGGGTGTAACATACAATTTTAAAACATGAAAAGGGTGGCAAACTTTAGTCTTAGGGACCTTCATAAGAAAAATATATGTTTTGAGGTCTGAATGCGAAAATGCCCATTTAACAGCTTCTATTCAGAAATATTTATGTGGTGTTCATGCACCGTATAGTCATACTTTGTATTTTTGTTAGGTATGACTAACCTACCTAACGCCACCTAACGCACATGTACATACGTATTAATATTTTTAATTGTTTGCAGGCATTTTGAGGATTTGCTTTTTTCTCGATATGTTGTCGCTCTTTTATAAAACTCACTAAATTGTAAGGGTGGCTTACAGCTACAGCTACAGCTAGTTACGCCCATGAATTTGATATGGTTAGCCATACAAGGGCCTCCAACATAATAGTTACACACTCTGTTCTCAAAACATTAACTGGTAAATATAATGCATATTATATTCTAAGAGAGATGTCGATTTTATTCATACACTATATTGTAATAATATGTATTATACATTTGGTAAGATCGCCTGCGTACCTGCAATAGGAAAAAATGGGCTAGGATTGGATGGGTGAAATATTACTAGCAGAATAAATAACATCTACTATTCCCGCATGCGCGATAGATATTGATAAATAAACGTTTGGAAAGTAATACTAATAATAATTCTTGCTTCTTTCTAAATGTTAAAAAACCACATGATTCAGTCAGCAATGTCATATAATTTACAGAACAGAAAAGGCACCCTCATTTACGATTTTGTCTTGATATGCATTTAAACCATTCAACGTTTATTGAGGAAAAGACTAATTTTATTACGATTCTAAATCAGGTAGGGTTATTAGTTATTACTAACAACGTGCAAGCACATTTCTTATTTAAATTGGTTGCCATAAATGGTCGGCCATTAGTGTACAAACATTTCAGAATTGAATAAAAGAAAGGCATAAAATTAACTAAGTAATGAGCAGTTAATTCTCTTGAAATTTTTGATAGCATTATCTACTTTTTCTAGAAGGAAGGAATTTCTTTGAATTTGATTAAGTTCCAATATAGTTATGCCAGCAAGACTTAAACCAAAATCCAGCCTGACCTGGATGTTAGGTCTAATGAATAGTTAGTAATAATATGTTAGTGTAATAGAGCTCACTTAAAGAAAACATTGTAATAAAATATTATCATTGTTCCTCCTTATCACACTTCAGTTGTTATCGCTGCGTAATAGTTACTGTGAGTTGTGACCTGTGTTTGCGTGTTGATATTGTATCAACTTTCTGCTGAGATTCCGAGAAATTTGAAGCATTTTAAAATTATCCTATTTTGTCCATATCTCGGGAACTACTGGTCCGATTTGAAAAATTCTTTCGGTGTTAGATAGCCCATTTATCGAGGAAGGCTATATATCATCACGCTACGACCAACAGGGGTGGAGCCACGGGGGTGAAACCGCGCGGAGCAGCTAGTTGATAATAAAGTCAATAGAAATTGTACTAGTCTTGTCCAATATACAGAAGGTATAAATATCTATAATAATTTTTAAGAATGTGTTGTATATTTAACATAGAGATGCATTTTATTTGCATCCTTCATTAAGCATAGTGGTTATAAAGATGTGTTTGTATGTTTCTTCGACCTTTATTTAATTCTTAAATGTCATTCGTGCGGTTTTAAAACGTATATCATTCATTTTCTTACATACAGGTTTTGGAGATGGATAGACGAAAAGTGAACTACCCAATATAGGAGAAGAAGAATAATCATTAAGAATTAATTAATTTTTTTATGATATGAAAGAAGTCGTTCATGAAAATAGGTATATTAATGTACTGACCGGTGTGTACAGGTGTATTGGCCGGCGGCGGCAGCGGTGTTGTAGTTCCGGTGGTGTTGGTAGGCGCGCTCGCGCAAGCCGAGCAGGCGGG